>PVJX010001392.1:15000-158694 GCA_004027295.1 Dolichotis patagonum | reverse complement strand
ACACTTAGAACTCTTGACTGACTAAGCAAGAAAGGCTGATTTCCCTTTCACAATTGAACATGGACCCACAGGCTGTGTTTCTGGTCGTTTATCAGCAGAGGAAGCGATCCTCTGAAAATGAACTGCACCAGGGAAGATGAACCAAGAGGCTGGGGCAGTGATCCCAAGCTCCATGGTCACTAGCACAGGTTTTGTGTCTACTGCCCTTAAGTAAGAACTTTCTGGATTCTTACTCATGAGCCAAGAAGTTCCCTATTCACTATGGCCTCTTAGTTGGGTTCTGTTTTCCTTCCTTCCTTCCTTCTTTCCTTCCTTCCTTCCCTCCTTCCTTCCTTCCTTCCTTTCCTTCTTCCTTCCCTCCTTCCCTCCCTCTCTCCCTCCATCTCTTCATTCCTTACTTCCTTCTTTTCTTCCCTCCTATCTTCCTACTTCCCCATCTTCCTGTCTCCTTCCCTCCTTCTTTTCCTTCCTTGTCACTAGCAACCAAACTATCCTTATGGATTTCCCTACCTAAGAGGAAAAAGCAACACATGAACTCTGGGAGGTAAAGCTTCTCTCTGTCTGAGAAGGAAGCCTTTCTCAGAATCCCACTGGGAAAGGGCCCCAAATGGTCAAGGCATCCATTTATGAGGCTGCACATGTTTAAGTACTTAAAAAGAGGGGAAAAATCATTTACAAAGAGTCTTTAATCAATCCCTAGGCAAGAGTGAAGAAAAAAGATGGGAGAGAAACTGCCCGTCTTGGAAATCAGAGTAAAAAAAAGACCCAGGCGTTGTATCCCACTCTCAGAGACATGTGGTTCTCAATCATCAGTTTCACATGGATCATAACGATGGTGCCAGGGAAGAGCTGCTGCTAAGGATAACTGTGCCGAAGTCCAATGTGCCTAGAATGGCTGAGATGAGCCTACCAGCACCTGACTCCTCTTAACTCTTCCCACAAGAGACCTTTTGGGGTTTCTAGAGAAGATTTGTTCATATTCAGGATCACTGGATCCATGGAGATGACATCAAAGGGAGCTGGAACCAGGCGAAATAAAATGTTGGAAAAAACTAAGATCAAGGCAACAGAATGTTCAAATTTTCCTTTCCCTTGGGTCGGTAAGAAGGCTGCCTCACCTGTCTAAACACCCAGACCCCAGGAGCTTCCTCCGACCTCTGGCCTTTCTTTAGGGACCAACCAGAGTCATAGTGCAGTAGGGGCACACTCACGGACCACATGCTCTCCACAAAACCTCTGAGCAGGAAGCTGGTGGGGTACCCACCGGCCTTTGTCTACCCCAGTGATGAATGGTTGTTGACATGACTAAACAAAGGTATTATTAGTAGATTACATCTGAGAGGCTGAGCTCTTGCAGAAACAGGGCAACAAGAGCCCTGGGCCTTGCTCGACTCCCAATTACTCCACAAAAGCCTAAACCACCAGGTCAGGGATAAAAGTGAATAAATGTTTCTAAATTCTTATCTTAAACACACTTAAGCTTAAAGCTATTTAACTGGGGCTTTAAAAGCATGTGAGCTTCGTGGAGCCCAGCTACCTGCCTCATTCTCTTGCTCTTATTTTTGCTTTTATCCTTTTAGTCTTGAAGAAGCCTAATTAGAAGCTTGAACAGGGCTCTCTCTCCCTGCCCTTAAATCAGTAATTGGCTTCAGTGCAGAGACTGTCAGGAAATTAACACATCACAACATGACAGCTGTTAATTTTTTCTCCTTATTTGTCATATGAATCACCGCTGATTTGCCGGAGTGCATAACAAATTAGTGGGCTGTAATCAGCGGCCTCTCTTCTGTGAGCTGCACCTTCTCTTCTCTTCTCTCTCTCTCTCTCTCTCTCTCTCTCTCTCTCTCTCTTTCTCCCCCCCTTTCTCTCCTCTCTCCCTCTAAAGTCCATTACTTCACTTCTGCAGTACAGATGACTGTTCCTAGGTGTGTCATTGTCAATAAATCAGAATAAGCAAATGCTAAAAGCGCAAGAAGCTCTTTAAACTTTGATGAAGGCTTTTAGTTACATTTTTAAACTTACACTCATAACTGAAATCTTTTTTTTTAAATTGTCACTCCCTGGTAGTGATAGACTGTCAGATTTCCAGTCATTTCCTCATCCAACGTGCCAAGGAAGGTGGAACTCCAAGTGTCATTTGCACAAGTTCTGGCTGAGAGGAGGCGAAGGAGGTGTTAAGGACAGCAAGGGGAGGGGTGGGGACTGGAGATCCCAACCCAGCCAAGGTAAAGGTCTTCCTTTTCTGAGTGACTAAGGGAAGGGGGGCAAATGAGGGGACCAGCAAGGAAACAGGCAGGGCAGGGAAAGGGTCTCACTGTTCCCAACGTATCTAATCGCACTCGAAGTTCCCTGTGCATGGATCATTGATGAAGGGTGTGTCTGAATGACTTTATAATTGCAGCTAGGACCAAGGAGGTCATGAATTCATTATTCCCATCTAAGCCAAACAGAAGTACCACTGGTGTGCCTTAAACTCCACACCTGTGGCCTCTCGGAAGGAGACAGCATAGCAAATGGAAGCAAAAGGATGTGTCACAAGATGGGTTTCAGTTTCAGGCTCTGAGACTTAGCAAATAGGTCTATGTTCTCTGCATTTATATTGGGAATGCAGGAGAGAGAAGGAAGTTACCTTCCTAACCAGGGTCTTTCTGGCCTGACAAATCCTTGTTTTCAATTTGAGTTTACTTGAGGGAGTTAGTTGGTGACATCTTCACTTGGAAACACAGCTTCTCAGAGTTCTGACAATAGGTTCACTTGGATATTATAGAGTTATACATAATTTACATATAGAGTTATATATAATTTATTATACATAATTTACATATAGAGTTATATATAATTTAAGGGTGAGCGGATTTCAGGGATTTCCTTCCTTTTTTTCATCCATTCATCCATGCACCCATTCATTCAATAACCCATACATCATCTGTCCATCCATCCATTCATCCATCTGTCCATCCTTCCATCGATTTGATACCAGCCATCATCACTGAGGTTTACATGAGCTGTAGAACATGAACACAGCACATAAACAAGGAGAACAGAGAAAGGGACGGGAAGATGAGTTTACAGATCCTAATCTATTTCATAATAGGACACAGAAGAAATCACAGCTTTAGAGAAACAGAGTCATTAGATTTAGTCCTCTCTTCCTACACAGAACGACCCTTTGGGCAAATGTAGAGGAGGGGAAAGGTCCTCCTTCTTCAGGCATAAGAATCCACAGATGAGTTATTTTGTCTGCCATGTTGGTCTTAGGCATGTTTTTCCCAACAACGGCTCTGTTAGCTTTCTTGTGGTCACTTGAAAACTGAGTTTATCTACTGGTTGAGTTTATTCTGCACATTCTCAGGGCTATTATGTCCTAGACACTGGTTTAGGAATGAGGAATTCAGTAAGCTATGGTTTCCAGGCTTAAAAAATACACTGCTTATAAAAATGATGTTGATCTAGACAGAGGTAGAGACAGAGAGAGACAGACATACACACACACACACACAGAGAGAGAGAGAGAGAGAGAGAGAGAGAGAGAGAGAGAGAGATTTAACACAGTGCATAAAGGAGTGCAGACCCTGGCAGTTATTCTTCTATTCTTTCTCTTTCCTGAGAATTGAGATGCCCATCTTCAGAGATACAAAGCTGCCATTTTGACGTTGATCATTAGAAAAAGTAGAAGGATGACTCTTGCTCATGTGAAAGCCACTGAAATCTGTTGGAAATAAAGTAATTGGTTTTTTCCTTTTCACTTGTGACAATTCATATGTATTCAATATGTTTAAATACAGTTAAATATGCTAAATTTTATAGAAATGTCTGCAGAGAAAGTTTTCCTCTAATGTAATTTTTGTAATCTCAAGAAAGGACTTTTGAAAATACCAACTTTAAAATTACTCCATTGAATCCTAATTTAAGAAAATATAATTTATCCATTCTATGATGTGGAATGAGTCTTCTGATAGAGGCTTAGCTTGACAGTAGTGCAGTGCAAGCTTTCCAGACACATCAGTTGTGGGAGTTTTGAAGTTTCATCACCAACCAGGTTCACCACAAGCATATAGCATCTGGCTGGTCCAGATGGGCTTCCATGGAAGGGGCCATGTTGTGTTAGACACTGGTGGGGACAATGGAGTCTGATTCATGAAGTGCTTCCAACACTTAGTGACCACACTCAGTGAGAATTCCACAGACCAATGAATCTCTCATTCTCTTAGTTGGTTCGGGGTAAGCACTTTCTCCTCACACTCACTGAACCCTTGAGGGCATGTGCAGACATCCCTACACCGCCTTTCCCTATAATTGTGTGGCCTCTAGATTTTCCCTCTCTCCTGCTGGGCTAGGCCTGCTTTCCCATGGCTGCTGCTCTTGTGCTCCTCTCTCTCCCAACTTACGGTATACAGACGCTTGTTCTTTGATCACCGTGGAAGCCATGGTTTTGGTGATGCACTTTAGGAGCCAGCTTCCCCTGTGGTGCGCCATGGTGCCATGTCAGCACCAGGAGTTGATGTCTTCCTTGCTACCCAAAACCTTTTAGAAGCCGTTTCTACTCCTGGACCTTTGGGATAACCAAGACCTAGCTGTGCTTCCATCTCTTTCTTGAGATCCACAGAATTTATCAATCTTCCAGGCTCTGTGTCATTCACAAAATGGCAGAAGAATTGGGTCAAGGTCTTCTCCTATCCCCTGTCACACAAAGTTGTCATCATCCAGAGTACTGTCAACCCTAACACTGATGGTCTATCACCTACCACTGATGCCTCCCAAGGGACTAATATATGCATCTCAGCACCCTACTACTTGAGTGATAGGTGCTTTGTGCCCCAATTGAACCCACCAATCTACAGCTTGCTCAGTGTCTTCCCTCTGCTCTTTCCTTTCAAAAAGTATATTATATACCTTCTAAATTATTGCATTAATAAACTGACAAATATATTTCTGACAGTTCCGAGGTTCTTTGTCCTTGAAAACAGCCAAATTTCTGACCAGATTGTCTCCTACCACACAATTCACTCTATAAATTACCACAGTTTGGCTTCCAAGTCCTTTATCTCAGGGCAAACACTCTTACTAAGACTACCCGTTTGCTTGCAGACAAAGGATGCTATGGAATGCTTAGCTAACATGAAATTTTTTTCTATAAGTAAGAAAACAACTACTTTTTAGAATTTCAATTTACAAGGCACCACATCCCCGTGTGTGTGTGTGTGTGTGTGTGTGTGTTGTGTGTGTGTGTGTGTATTGTGTGTGTGCATATGTGTGCACCACATATGTGCACACATGTCCTTCATTTATGGCCATTTTTACTTTGGGTCCTTCACAGACTTACTTCTCATCATCTTTCTCTGCATAAGTATGTAATTCCATTGAAATTTCATTATTTCCTCTTTTCACTCTATCTCCTCTCTCTAGGCAACCTTAACCTTCTCTTTGGCTTTGAATATGACTTCAAATCTAACCATTTTGATGGTCACCCCAGGAGCATCTCCAAGGTTAAGATAATCTCTCTGCCTATTTTCACCTACCTTGGGTTCTTCACTGAGAGATCAATGACCAGAGGTCATCCTGGGTTCCTTTTTCTCTAATACAGCCACTGTCTAATCAATCACTAGATATATGGATTTCCACATCTATCCATTCTTACCATTTTTTCCTGCCATGATGCAATTTCTAGCCCTTTTTCTTACTTGCTTAATACAAAATCTTTCATGTTATCAACCTACAATGCAACATATCTCTCATACTGCAGCTAGGATCATCTTTCTCAGTGCGAGTTTGGTTTTGTAATTTGTGTGCTTAGACACTGCTGCAGAATCTCTTCAGCCTTGACATGTCTTTCAAGAACTTTCATTATGGGACTCAAGTTCCTCCTTGAAGGCTGGTTATCATTTTCTATACATACGACATGTTATACTGCAAAGACCCCACCTTTATTCAGTTCCCTGAAAGTACTAATTTTTCACTGATGTGTGAACCTTGGTGTTGTTTATGCCTATGAAACCTTTGTCTATCACTGACTCCTCATGTTTTAAGTTCCAGTGTTGCTTCCTACATTCGCCTCTTCCTAATGTCTTCCCCCACCTCCCAGACTTACAGCCCAGAGACTGGGAACTACAGCCCTTTTCTGTGATACTACAGCAGCCAGATGTGATAGCTCACATCACATGTGGTTCAGTCTACATATCTGTTGCCACACCAGGCCCCACGCAGGTACAGCACACTGTGTTGGAGCAGAAACTGCTCTATGCCCTGCTGGAGCCGTAGTGCCAGCACCATGCCTTATGCAAGCAAGGTGCACGGACGTGTTAGGTTGGCCAAATGCTTTAAGATTCAGCATCTACTTTGGCAGACGTTTCAATTTTTCACCTAAAAATCAATCCACATCTTAGGTTCCATACTTTGGAATGAAGTGTGTTACCTGAACATCTTTCAGTTTTTAGCAAATTTTTTTAAGACAGGCAAATGAAAGCATCTCTATATGCCCCAATAGAACTTCTAAGTGAGTAGGGTTATTTCTCTCTGAGTGAAGCTGGACTAGCTGGTGAGTTCAATCTACTTAGCCCTGCCGTAGACCCAGCTGGGTTTGTCCCAGGGCTCCCAGCCTACAATGCACTTCAGAAGCCACTCTGGTAATCGGGAGAAGGCCTTTTATCTAGGGTCCCTTTCAGTCCCACTGTTCCTGAAAACTCTGGAGTCCACAGAGTGAAAAACTGAGAAATGATTTCCAGATTGAAGCACAGTGAACTGAGACTCAAGGAAAGGAGAGAGAGAGAAAACTGGTCATTGATCAACATCAAGTCAATCTGTGCTGTGAAGACAAACATAACAAAGGCACACAAAAATCAAACAAGGTAAATAGGCTCCTGAGTCGGGCACCCCCAGACCACCTACTTTTCTGACTCTACCAAATCACAACAAGATCCACTCACCAGGACCCCACCCTTCCCTGCTCTCCCCAAGTGGTTGGCAGGTAGGGTAACCAGCAAAAGAAGGGCGATAGCACAGACCAGCCTGACTCTGCCCCTAGGCTCCTCAGAAAGGAGGGATCTGGAAGGAAATCCAGCAAGAGGTCACGAGGGCGTTCCCTGCTTAGCCGCCTCAGTTTCCTTTTTGAAAGAACAGGACATTTTCTTTTGTGTGTTTATCCCAATAGTTCTGCAACAGGGGTCAGAGCAGAGCTATAGAGGTGGGGAAGGGCAGCATTCTTGGAAGAGGTGCTTTCAGAGTCTATTATCTCTTTATAATTAAAAACAAACTCGTGTTCCTATTAAACTTGAGAGAAAGTTAAGTCCAATTAAAGCACCTGACTGCCGTGGGGAGCACAAAGCTGGAGTCCTCGTTAGCTCCCACAGTGGCTCTTGGAGTTAAGGAAGGAAGGGCAGAAAGATTTTACTTTATTGGTTAACTGATTTTTATGTCTCATTGCATCATCATGTAGGGCTGAGACCTGTGCATTTTGTTTCTCTTTGCAATCCCAGTGCCTAGAACTGCACCTGGCACACATAGTAGAACTGTTGAATGAACTTATAAAGAAAAAAGAAAGTGAGTGACGGATGAAAGAGCAGAAGCATCCTTACATCCCCAGTGTGTGGCAATGAATACAGCCACATGGTTTGCTGTGCATTGTTTATCAAAGCAGAATGTAAATCAAAAAGAAAAATTTTGAAGACTTTTATATTTGGGTCCTATTTCCCAGTTGAGATTCAAGGTCCAAGCGGAAAGGGAAATTTCTTTTCAGTCTCTGATTGGTGAGCTGCAAGACTCTGGTCAATGTGGAGGTCAGTGAGCCCCAGGTAAACGCCCCATTCAGTGTCTCAGGAGACCACACCTTGAAGCCACAAGGGTGGCCTGTTCAGTCTAAGTCCTAAGATCAGACCATCAGCCCCTCCCAGCAGACAGATAGAGACCCCTCCTCTTAACAGTCCCAGCACTCGCTGTTCCTTCTATTCTCAGCTCTTGCCAGTAAGACCTTAACTGATTGCACATGTTTTGTTTGTGGACAAGAAGAAGCCTGGACAAGTGTCACATGAAGGCCAAGCTACAAGTACAGGAAACGCTGCCAAGGTCCCAGCAAACCATCCTTGACTTGAAGCACCTGGAGAAGTCCCAGAGCTGTGACAGCTCAGGAAGACGGTCAACCCGTAGGACAGTCAACTCACCCTTCAGGCCTGTCCCAAATGTACCCTCTTCCAGAGGCTTTTGCTGCTTCCAGCAGCCTTGGCTGCTCCCACTTATGGAGTAAATCTCTCCACTGGGCTTCTAGACACTTTTTAGCACCATCGCCCCCCATAGCACCTTCATCTGCCTCTTCATGGGACAGTGTAGACTTCAACTAAAGGTAATGTTTCTGCTCTCCTTCAAGTTTCCTGTGGCCTACACAGTGCCTGGTTTCAAAACAAATGGACAAGACCCCTACATCTTTAGGGTCAGGCAATTCAAAAGTAACCAAAGATGTGCTCTATAAAAGCGTAGGGGACCACAAAGGAAGGAGGTGAAGGCGAAGCAATAGGCCTGGACAAGATAGAAAGAGCCCCAGAAATCTCCCTCTCGGCCTTAGGGACCACTGTACATGGACTCCTTTCATCTGAGGTGGCATCCCATCTCCCTTTTTAGATTACATATTCTGAATTAGGTAAAAAGAAGCCAAGGAACAAATTTAAACCTTTGCTGTGCCTAAAATGCTACACACCTGGTGAAAGCCAAAGTTCTTTTGTCAACGACTTGTTAGACTCAGGAATGCCAACCAGCCTAGGTCATCTGAAGCAGGAGAGCAGACGCTGAGAAGGGATTGCACCAGCCAGGTCACAGGATCCTGGCAGTGAGGGGTGGTGGCAGATTGAGGCTATGCGATCTGTCTTCAGGTTTCACCTTTCCTCACCTCTCTGTTGCCCCATCTTCTTTCCTTTTTGTAGGTCACTTGTGGAGCACTCAGGTTGAATTTCCTGTAATATGGACTTATGAAGGAAATTAGCATACAGAAGTCTACTAATGGGTGCCTATGTGATCTCCAGCTAGTCAGGAAGGGAAAGGAAATAAGATTGGCAGGAGAGGAAGCCAAGCAGAATGGGATGACCCTTCAGAGCTGCCCAGATCTGATTAGAGTGTGGGGCCTCCTTCATACAGTCTTCCCCTTCAATCAACACCAGGCACAGATGATTGGAACAGTTGGTGGACTTTAGTTGGGCTGTGGCCTTCAGTCAAGGTTTTCTGCAACAGGGTGAGGCAGAGGACAGTCTGCTGGGAGCTCTCCCAGCAGCTAGGGGAATAAATCCTGTCCTCCTGAATCAGGATCTCAGAAGTTCATCGCAGCATCTACTACCTAGGGTTAAGAGAAAAGATACCAGAGCGAACAGGCTAGGGAGCCAGAGAGATAGAGCTGGATACCAGTGTTGGGTCCCTGGCCTTTCTCTTTTCCCATACATGCCCTATGTGGTGTTCATTAATACTAGCAACAACTATTTCTGGGGATAGGCAAGAAGGTGTGACTTAATTTGTGAATGAAATGTGACAGAAGTTAGCTGTCAATTTTAGATGTATGGGCTTTAAAAGACAATGCATGATTTGATACCTGTCCTTCTTCATGCCTGGGCCCAGCAAATCTCCTAGGACCATCTATCAATCTAAGACTGCTGATGAGCAGAGTGAAGCACAGATCTTACCCCACCACCAATTTAAGATGTATCTGTAATTAGAGGGAGAGATTGTTTTAAGTTCTTGAATTTTAGGGGCTATTTGTTAATGCAGTACAACCACTCCTATTCTGACTGATATGCCATGCTTTTACTTAAAGTTCTTCAATGGTTTCCCTGACAAAACTGTAACACAATCTCAAATCACTGTACCCTACAACATTTTACATTATCAGATTTCTAAATGACTTTCAACCTGTTATGGTTTGTGTCTGTATGTTCCCCAAAAGCCTCATGAGGTCATGGGGGAGGGACTTTTCAGAGGCAGCTAAATCTAGAGTTTGTGCTTGGTTCATTGTCTAGTTCTGGGATTGAAGGATGTAAGTTCTACACCTGCCCTAGGGCAGGTAGCCTGCACAACATAAGGGAAGCAAAGAGCCTTGGTCCTCCCTTTTCCCTCTTTGCTCTTGTTGGTTTTTGGTATCTTCTGCTACACTGAACTTCTACTGCTCTTCAGCCCTGCCATCCTATTTTGGAGCCAGAAGAATATGGACTGAATCCTCCACAAACTGTGAGCTAAATAAACTTTTCCTTTCTTCATGTTGGGAGTCAGGTATTTTGTCTCAGCAATCAAAGAAAAATAACTAAGACACAACCTCAACTTTACCTGGGCCTGCCTTGTTCACTTTGTTCAAGACAGTGATCTTTCTCTTTCACAGATGTGCCCGATATACTACCATTCCAAAACTTTGGCATTTGCTGTGAACTTTTCCTGAAATAATTTCCTCCCTGAATCCCAACTCTCAGTGGATTCAGATGCACTCAGATTCCACTTCCATTAGAAATTCATTAGTTCTTCCTTAACTATTCTCTCCAAGTAGCCAGTCTTCTCCATCCTAGTAACCTCTTGTTTTTCTTCTGAAGCCATAAGTCTTTCTGAAATGACATAACCTTTGATTTATTTTCTCCCTTAGAACACAAGACGGAATGTTATCTGATCCCAGCACCTTACATAGACCTGCTATCTGGTAAGAATTCTCTAAGCAGTCAATAGGTGAAAAAACAAGCATGCAACTCTGTGTGATTTGTTGCCTCAGGGACAAAATACAAAAGAGAAGCCCAAGGAAGGAATGGTGTTCATTTTTTTCCAAAGAGACAACTCCTCCCCTAAACCCAGTAGTGCTTGTCCTACCCAGTTCCTGGCAGTGGACTCAGGTCTGATTTGGAACACCAACCATTTCCTCCAGATTTAGGCACCATCTCACTGTGATAAATGACCTGTGTGCCTCGTGGCATTTAATGACCAACCCAGATCCAAGTGGAACCACAGCCAGGTAGCCCCAGAGTATGACTTCTAGGAAGACCACAAAACCTGGACAAGCCAACATCATTCCAGGTGCATTAACTTATAATCCTCACGAAGTGCACACTGCTGATGAAGAGGATTTCTCCCTCCCCACAAGCACTAATAGCCATGGTTAATCCTCATCCTGGTAAGCGGCACTCTCGCTCATGTCTGGAGAAGTCCCGTCGGCATCAGTGTGAGGGCTCCATTCCAGGAAGCCAGTTGTGGGGAAAGCATCCACTCAGCAGTCTTTGCAGAGCATGAAGAGACTTTGAAGGTACCAGAGCATCTCCAGGCAACCACCAGGCACAGCTCACCTGCTGTCCTGCATGTCCAAAGGGAAATGGTTGTCAGTGGAGCTGAGATTTCAGTGTGCATTATTTGCAGTGGGAATCCAGAAGACTGTGTCTCTGCCCATTAAGATGCCAAGGACAGGGCAAATCATGCCCACAGCCCAAGAGCAAGCTGGGCTTGCAAAGCTCTGCAAATGACTCTTCACTTGAGCCAGTCCTGCTGGCCTCACCGTGTTCTCTCTCCCATTCTCTATCTTAAACCTTTGACTGAGAGTGTTCCACAGCTCTTAGAACTCAACTTCTGCTCCTCTCCATCTGTCTAGGTGGTGCTAGGTGAGTCTTTCTCCTTTTCCCCCAATTTACCGTCTTTCTTCTTCTCTTTCTACTTCCCTTCTTTTTCCCTCTCTCCCTCTTCCTTTTTTTTTTTTTGAACTGGATTGAACTCAGGGCCATTACATTGAGCTGTATCACCAGCTCTTTACGAATTTGATTTTGAGATAGGATCTCATTAAGTTGCTTAGGTTGGGCTCAGGATTGTGATCTCCTGCCTCAGCCTCCCAGAGTGCTAGGGTTACAGGTATGGCTGCCACTTACTTGGATTTTTCCTCCACTTCTGGAGTCTCAGAGAAGTGGCTCTCAAACAATAATCCAAAGACCAGTGTCCATTTATGGTAAAAAGTAACAAGAAGAGCCAAAGAGCAAGTTTTTAAAATGAAGCTAAATATACTCACTTAAAAGATAGTATATTATGTAATATGTTCTTTCTCCCGCTCCCTGTGGTATTGGAGATTGAACACAAGGCCTTGCCACTGAGCTACCTTCCCAGCCCTTTTGTAATTTTTTATTTTGAGACAGAATCTCTCTACATCATTAAATTGCCCATGTTGGATTTGAACTTGTGATTCTCCTCCTCAGACTCTCCACATGCTAGGATTATAGGCATGTACCATCACACAAGTTAAACCTTTCCTCTTTTAAGTTGCTGGTCTTGAGTATCTTGTCATAGTAAGAGCATGCTGATTAACGCCAACAGGCAATGCTGGGCTTGCATCCTTGCATGCCAGTGTTTGAGTAGCCTTCCTAGTAGTCATGCCTTTTTGTGTGTCTGGAGCGAGGGGTCCTCTGCAGGTGGCTGGATTTCTCCAGTTCTACTCCCTATTGTCTGGCACCTAACTTTTGAATATTCCTTACACTTTCCGGAAGGCTTTTGGGGTTCCACACCCCTTCTAATTGGTCCCATCACACTTCTTTGAGAAAGTAAAGTCCATCAACTCTGCACAAAACTGAAGGAAAGTGACAAAGTCAAGACGACCCAGTTCAGCAGCAGTGTGGTTTTGTGAGCCTCGGTTTCCCTTCCTGTGCAATGGGGATGTGATCTTTGTCTCTGGAGTATGAAGAGATGAAAAGAAGCAGCACATTTTTTTTTCAATGCCCTGATCTCCTCGGAGAGCAGGTAACATAAAAATTCAAGGTGTTATTATTAGAAAGTCAGAAATTTTGTTCTATGCTAATTAAACTCACACCTTACCTCTTACACGCAGGAAGAGGCGGCGTGACAGGCTGACACATTACAGAGCAGGAAAGCTCTGCATGCGAACATAAGACAGCCTGACTCTGCCGCCTTGCTGGCCGTGATGTGTGTGTAAATCTGCCTTCCTGCCCGCTCCTACCTCTCTTCCACCCGGGACTTTGACATTTGCGAGAGAGGCTGATGGAGCTCTGGCTCTGCACAGAGCACAGACTGCTCTTCGCGAGTGTTAAGACATTGTCAGGCTGGGGTCAGGCAGGTGAAGAGTTAGTGAGGCAGCCAACAAAGTTTCCCCGCCACTGGATTGCCACCACTTACAAAAACACTTGCAGGACACACATACGTAAGAAAACAGATGTTGCTTTGGTGATGGCTTTAGCGCTGCTTTGGGGACATGGACACTAAGTCTTCTTCCACCACCAGGAGGCTGCTGACAGCACACGCTTCTCAGCACTAGGAGCCCCAATAGGCAGGGTGGGCACCAGGGCTACTGCTCCGATGGACCTATGGTACGGGGCAATTGTGGGCAAAAACACCATTTTTAAAATTCTCCTTTCTTTCCAGGGCCAAGAAGAGACTCTCCATGGAAGGTAATGGAGCTGTCACGGAGGAGAGAGAAGTGGAAATTCACGGTTCTCTTGTGAGGCAGAGACATCTGTGTTATTGCACCCTAAGCCAATAGTTTTTAAAACAAAGTCGTAAAACAAGCTACTGTGTATAAGAGAGTTGGAACAAGGCAGGGCTTGCCATCGCTCTGTGGGGTTTTCTGAAAGACTGAAAATTTTTTAAAAAAATAGAAGAGCAAAACGATAATGATGCAGGACTACAGGACACAGGTCCCCTGGATGGGGTAGGAGCTGCCAGAGTTAGGAGTCCTAGGACTTGAGTCCTGCACTCCAGAAGGAAGAAGCCCCATTTGCATTACAAGGGAGGAATCAGTTTAGAGGGACAGGGACAGTGGTGAACTGGACCACAGAAAAGTCTTGAGCTTTCTTTGGCATGAGCCCAGGACAGGTCAACACAGGCTCATGCCCAGAGCTGCGGTCACCATGTGCGTGTGCAGGTGCACTCACATGCACACACACGCACACACACACACGCTCAGCTTTCACACACATCCACCCATTTAACTTTCAGAACCACATGTAAGGCAGGCCAGGTAGAATCACTGTCCTAATTTCTCAAACAAGAAACAGCAGCATGCAGTGACCATTTCACTGGCCAGTGTCACAGGACAGATCTTCTGACCTCAAATCCAGTGCCTCTTTTTAAAACAACACCTGCTTTCTCAGTTAACATAGGTCCCGCTGCCAAGTTCTGAAACCTACTCTCCCCTCTCACCCCGGAATATGGTGACATGCACTGTGCTATTTGCACCAACCCATGGAAAGCCACCAGAGAGGTGTTAGTGGACATAGTGATACCATGCTGAAAGCCTATCTATAGTTTATCGCTGACTGTTTCACATAAGGTTGGCATAGACATACTTTAGCTAGTAGACCACTATCTAGATAATAAGAGTTTGTCCCCCTTGTTTTTATGATACTGGGGATTGAACACAAGACCTGAGCTATACCCCTAGCCCTTTCTAAAAGAAATTCTTTTTGAGAGAAGTTCTCATTAAGGCATTGAATTGCTCAAGCAGGGCTCAAACTTGCCTGGCTTGTACTCTATTTCTGAGAGTTACAGTCCAGCACCGAGTCAGACTTAGAGTGAGAAGGAGCCTTCATCCAGCTTCCCGTCAGCATGCGGCTCTGACCCCAGACTCCCTGAAATGGAGCCATATGAGTGCCATGCACTAGAAGGTGTGGAGGCTGTCCCACCCGCAGGATCCATGAAGAGAAAAGGCCACCATCGTGTATGCTATGTTCTGATCTCCACTCGTGGGTCAGAATGACATCCAAGTACAGCAATCCACAGACAGCGCAGTGTCCTCTGACATAATATCAAAAGATGAGCTGTGAACCATCATCCTTCTCGGAACAGGAGCTAAGACAAATATCAGGGGATGCAGGAACTGCCAGCTGGAAAGCCAGTGTTGAGTAGGTAGGTCTGGTTAGAGCCAGAGCCACAAGACAAGCTAAAAACCAATGCAAGTTAGAGTTACCATTCTTTCCCTTACAAGCAACCAAGATAACTGATAGAGTGAGTTTCCATGTGGGCAGGGTGGATGCAGCTCAGAGGAGACAAGCTTTTTCTCTGACATTAAGACAGCAGTGTGGCAGTCATTTGGCCGCTGCACAAATGCTCCTTAGTAGAAACAGATCCATCCCTCAGGAGCAGTGAGTGTGGGTGACTGCTCAAAGGTGCCCCTGCTGGAACCCTGACCCCTGCTGATGGAAGCTATGTCCCTGTCCCCCATCCTCTGGTAGACCATAGTCTGCCACCAATTGATGTGAAACCTGGGCACATGCTAGTCTGTGCTCCAGAACCTCCTGGTCTTGGGTGTAAAGCTTAGATTGAACCTGAGATCCTATCCTGCTGGGCTCTTTATCTAGTCTGCCCTGCAAATACCATTTCTGAACAGGTTAATACCTGGTCACATTGTCTGTAAGTCTTCAGGGATGTCCATGAATTTCTTCTTCACTGTCTCCTCAAGCATTGGGCACCTTCCTTTACATGTGCCAAAGGATTCCAAGAAGCAAGTGATCCATGTTCCCAGCTCTGTGGAAATGGTCCCATTTTCTGGTGTTCTTGCTATTTTTCTGCAGGTAGGAACTTTCCAGGAGCTTATCCTTTCATTCAGGTGAATGTTATAAACCATATGAAGGGGGGGGAGGAATCCCTGCAGCATATATTAGTAACATTTAATTAGCTTTGGATTACTTATTAAGTGACGATTATCCCTATTATGTCTGTCACAGATGAATGACTACATACAGTCTCTGGTTTATGGGCCTATAGTTCTCCATGGAGTGTCACAAATTCCTATTATGTCTTCAGCTTTGGGCTCTGCAGTGGGGGAAAACTGTCCCCTCTACATGGCCAGATGTTTCCTCATTGACCTGGCAGTGAAGCCGGGCAGGTCTGCCTTCCTTCTGGTGAGCACAGAGAGTTCGTTAGCAGCTGTGCTCTGGATGGGTGCTCTGGCTGCTAGGAGAGAATGAAGCTATGGAAACTACTGATCTTCTTTCGAACCTCATCTTTAGATGTGATTACAACCAAGTCAAGTCTCATGGATTTTGCATGGGAGGCCTTTGGAAATCAGTTGTCAAGCCTTTCATTTTACTGTTGGGAAAGCAAAACTCCAGAGAGAGAATATGGTGGCCCAAAGCCCTCAACTTCCCCACTAAAGTGAGAGGCCTGGCCAATAACCAGAAGCCTGGACACACATGGTGCCAAGAAGTCCTTCTGAGCCCAGTGTCCCACAGGCCTCTTTGCTTTTCCATAATCCCTCTACATAGAATCTGTGGGCCTCACGGCTATGCTGCCTGGCCATGGTGCCTGCCCAAGTCCCTCCCATTCATCAGCTCCTCACAGGCCGATGTGAGACATGGATACCATCTCCTTTGAGTTCCAAGGCACCTGAAATCTCATCTTTTTTATTTTTATGTGAAATTTATGAGCTCCTTTAAAAATGCAAACTATCTTCAGTACAAGCCACTCTCTTTTGCAAAAACGAACTTTCCAGTCCTTCTACAAAATGTATTATAAGGCACAAAGCTAAGGTCACTAAAAGCTAAACAGGTGGGTCATCCCAAGGAATGACAAGGAAAGTCCTAACCTGGAAGAGCAATGGGCTTCAGGAAGGGGTCTGCAGGCCTGCCAGGAAGAGAAAAGGCAGGCAAGGAGGGAGTGGGGAGGAAGCAGCCTACCTGTTGTGGGTGGTGCCAGGGAGGAATGAAATAGAGGTGAGGGAAACATCTTAGGCCACTTCTTCCCTTTATTGTTCCATTTTATATAACTGCAGCTCAAAGCTTTTGTACAAGGCCAATCAAAAACTGATGTGCAAATTAAATACAAACTAACCCACAGACTCCTGCTCTAAGATGAAAAGTTGCTCACCATGTAAAGTGACATGAAGTGGCCCTGAGCAGTTTATATATCGGGCAGCCACCCCTTGCTGTGGGCTCTAGGGTAACACAGTGATGCTTTTGCACAGGGTACACTGTGTACCATGTGCCCATCCTTGGGGACAGTGTATCATATATTCACTGAGTCTTTCTCAGCTCTTCTTATCAGCATGTAACATACAATATTGCCCTATTTTGTTAAATTGATCAAACCATAAAATCAAACCTAAGCTCTGACATCATGCAGTGTAGGTCATGATGGTCTTACCTAATTTGTAGGAACATAATTCACCAATAATAAATGCTAGTGATATCGTAGTTAAAAGCTAAGACATAAGAGATCAATCCCAAGCTCCCTTTAATCACTGTCATTAACCTCATCCATCCAAGTACTACCTCATGAGAATAGGAAGCAGATGACACAGGGTTGTAAGTACGGATTCTAGAGCTCTATATCCAGGTTTAAGTCCTCATTCTGCTTTATGCTGTGTGAATTTGAGCAAGTGACTTTACCTCTCTGTGCTTTAATTTTCTCCATTGTAAAATGAAGATCAAATGATATTTGACCCATAGAATTGTGAGCATCACAATCATGATGATATATGTAAAATACTCAGAACAGTGCCTAGTTTGATGGGAGAACTATATAATATAAACTATAATTAGCCTAAGCTTGGTATGGCTCTTTCTATATCATATATATTTATTCATATGTACATATATTTGGTATGTTTTGTTGGTTTAAAAAATGTTAAGGTGACACAATTCCAGTCAAAATGCCAACAACATTCCTCACAGAACTAGAGAAAACATAGTCCATATGGAACCAGAGGAGACCCAGAATAGTAAAACCAATCCTCAGTAACAGTAGCAAAGCAGGAGGCATCACAATTCTGCATTGGAAGCTAATTACAAAACTATGGTGATAAAGCCTGCATGGTACTGGCACAAGAACAGACTTGCAGATTAGTGAAACAGAACAGAGGAAGTAGAAACAACTCTAGGCACATGCAGCCGTTTGATCTTTGATAAAGTGGCCAAAAACATACACTTGCCGCAAGATAGACTCTTTAATAAATGGTGTTGGGAAATCTGGCTATCTAAATGCCAACGATTGAGTCTAGACCCATATATTTCACCATGTGTAAACTAAAATAAAAATGAATCAAAGATCTAAATGTTAAAACAGAAATAATCTGTTGGAGATGAAATAGGTGAAACTCTTAAAGGCACAGGGGTAGGCAAGGACTTTCTGAACAGAACCCTAGTGGTACAAAAAATATGCTCACGAATCAACAATGAGGTCATATTAAATTAAATAACAACTGGACAGCAAAAGAAACAACCAACAGAGTAGAGACAACCTACAGAATGTGAAAAAAAATAGCAAGCTATTTCTCAGACAGAGGACTAACATCCAGAGTATATAGAGAACTCAAAAAAACTAGATGGCCCCCAGTAAAGACCCAATTAAAAAATGGGCAAGTGATATGAATAGATACGTCTCAGACAAAGAAGTACAAATGACCAATACATACATGAAAGAGTATTCAACGTTCCTGACCATTAGAAAAATGCAAATTAAAACCACACTGAGATTCCATCTTACTCCAGAAAGAATGGCTATCGTCAAGAAATCAGATAATTAGAAATGCTATAGAAGCTGCAGGGAAGATGGAATGCTTCTACATTGTTGGTCTAGTACAACCACTATGGAAATCAGTACAAAGATTCTTCAAAAAACAGAAGCTAGAAATTATATTTGACCCAGTTATTCCCCTTCTGTATGTCTTTGTGAAGGAGTTGAAGACATTGTACTATGCTGGTATATGTTGGTAGCAACACAATTCACAATAGTTAACTCTTTGAAGTGGCCTATATATCTATGAATAAGTAGAAGAATACAGAAAATATAGGATTTATACACTGTAGAATACTATTCTTCCATAAAAAGTAAACTTTAATCATTTGCAGGAAAATGTATGCACCTTGAAACCATAATAATGTTAAGTGAAATATATCAGATATACAAGCTTAAGTAGCACATGGTTCCTTTTATATGAGTAATTACCCCAAAATACTAAAAGAGAGCAATATAAAAGATAGATAATGAGAAATAGGGAGATAGATCTTTTTCAAATGGGTAGATGATAGATGGAAGGAGGAGGGAGGGAAAGAGGGATGAAAAAGGAATTGAGACATGTTATATGTATGTACAAATTTCACACAAGTAATGTAATCTTTATATAATACAAACATGCATTAACAAAAAAGAAAAAAAATTAAGGTGAAACTCCGTTTCATGAGTTGTTCTTGAAACTAGATTATGTACTCTAAACAATCCATGATATTCAAAACATTTCTTCCTCCTCCACATCCCCAATCATGAACCAACTGAAAAATTTTTTTTCAGTACTAAAGACCTTTTTTCACTACTAAAGGGCCCTTACACTGAGCTATATCCCCAGTCTTCTTTTGAAAAATTTGAGACAGGATATGCTAAGTCACTAAATTGCCTAGGCCAGGCTTGAACTTGCAATCCTCCGGCCCCAGCCTCCTCCAGTGCAGACTGTCCCAGCCTCTTAGATGGGCACCACCGTGCTTGATTCCAGCTAAATTGTAGGCAGCATTTACAGGCACACTGACCAGGGAAAAGGGGCTCTGCTGGATCATCCCACGGGGCAGTTCTCCGATGTGGACCAGCCTTTCCGAACACATTCCTTCTGAGGTCCTATATGCTGATTCTGCTCTGCTGTGGCTACTTGGTGCCTATGAGATCACAGATCTGCTCCAATCCTCCAGGTATCAACTTTTCCTAAACTGAAGCTCATTTCAGATGCACTAAGGTACAGAACAATTAAGGGCAAATGTAGCCCATTGCTGTGTGTGTGTGTGTGTGTGTGTGTGTGTGTGTGTATGTGTGTGTGTGCGTGTGTGTGCATGTGTGTGTATGTTCACAGTCAGGTTGGAAGAGCTCTAGCTCATGCATTATGACACACGTAACTTGCACATTGTGGGACTAGAGCCATCTACAGTGGTGACCTCTCTATGTTTCAATATTAAAAATGTCCTTGGTTATTAGAAAACAGGCACCATCTCTTACACTTAATGCCAGTGCCCTCGGCTCCTACCAGGCCGGATATCATGGCTCACCCAGAGACAAAATGTGTGGGGACAAGCAGGGCCTGGAGGGATCCTGGGCAGAGCAGCCACAGCAGCTCAGCTCTCCTCTGGAGAAGCTGGGGCAGGCGGCATGGTGCAGGCATTTAACTCTGCATTTAGCTGCTTCTCATTAACGAGCTCTCCTGTGGAAGTCTTCACAGCAACTCTCTGGCTCCCAAGGCTTTGTCATCCCACCCACCACAACCTCTGTTAGTCAATAATAACAGCTTATTTAAAAATAGCAGCCTCAACTTGTTTGCACTGTTATTATCGGTGCCTGGCTTCTATCCCCAGAAGACTTGGGGAAGGTGTGCGACCTGCTTTCTCCAGAGCTTCTCTTGCTAAACCTGCTTCTCTGATCCAGGGAAAAGACAGCCACGTCTTTAGCAAACACTCACAATGTAATTGCCAGGCAGTTATGGTCTGCGACAGTAAAATACAGCAGTTGGCGGCATGGTAGGTTCATTAGTCAATAAAGCATTGCCACGCGTTTTATTGAATTGTAACCCTATTTTGCCCTGATGCGGACCTCGTGGAGCTCCCACCTCCATATAAATCTGAGTGATTCATTTAGCATTCAAAGTCGGGTAAAAGGAGGATTTGGTCCAATTCCAATGCAACCCTTCTCCATTAGCTATCTCTATGATTATCTGCCTTTGCCCCTCTCTTGTCAGTAAGGACATTTTGATAAAAGCTCACATTGGAAATAAATCAGAGATGAGTGGCAGGATGTACACGAAACAGCTTTTCTACAGGCTGCTGAGCCCATTTATAGAAAAATGGAATCTCTTTCTGGGATGCCCAGGAAGGGCCCCACATAGTGGGGTCCAATGGACCACTCCCTAGCTGCCTTGTGTCCAAGGGCCCAACCTGGCATCAAGATGTCACTGGTAAGCATTGTGTGATGGTGCATGTCTATAATCCTAACACTCTGGGAGGCTGAGTCAGAAGGATCACAATTTTGAGTCCAGGCTAGGCAGTTTAACAATGAAGTGAGACTTTACGTCAAAAAAAAAAAATTAAAAAGATCTGGGGATGTGGCTCAGGACAAAGGCCTTATGTTCACTTCCTAGGACTGCAAAACAAAACAAAACAAACAAAACAAAACAAAGCAAAATGCCGCTAGTATTCATGTATAAAACTATCTCTTGCTTCTAACATTCAGCTCAAAATAAACTTAACAGATCTAATTAATATTAGAAAACTGGAAAAATTTTATTGTTTAAGTTATTGGTGTTGAAGCTGAAATTTGGACCTGTAGCTAAAATTCCCACTCCCTTCCATCAACTGAATACTGAAAAAAAAAATAATAGAGTACAAGTAAATTTTATTCTTTCCACATCTGTTAGAAGGATCACAAATAATTTTCTAATTTAAAAAAATCATATCCTGTTTGTGAACAACATTCTCCCAAAGTTGGGCCTCCCATAATCCAGGCAAAAAGATGGATTTTAAAATAGTAAGGAGTAAGAAATTTTTAAAAAATGATGTATACAACAATATAAACTATACATACTGATGAAAAAATCCTCTTGGCTTTTAGAAGATTCTATTTTTAAAGTGCAGGAAATGTGACATTGATTACTAGGACTCTGAGTCCATCACCAGCAAAAAATAGGAAGAAAATACTAAAAATTAAGGCAAACTCAAATGCAAACAAGACAAACAGACAGAGGCATTTCAAAGATCCAGTACCAAGTACCTGCTCTGACCTGTCTGGCCGGGTAGAAGGAAATTGAGTATAATCTTTTAATCCATGGCTGGTCTGAGAGTCTTAGAGTGCTCAGTTGTTTCCGGGACTTGGACATGATGCCCCACAATTTCATTTTTGGGGTGCTGCTTGGCTTTTTAATTATACTAATTGCCTGCTGGCTCCTCCAGAGCAGGCCTCGGAGACCTGCGTTCACAGTCAGCACTGTACCCTCTGCAGAGGCAGGGACAGTAAGTAATAGCAGCAGGCGAGGCATCGGCTGAGGAAACCACAGATGCACTGATTGTTTCCAAGGGTTCTCCTGGTCTCCAGATAGCTGACACTTCTGCAAAGTGAATTAGCAGCGCATGTGGGTAAAGAGCAGGGGAGCTCTGTCTTCCTGATGTGCTCCTAAAGAAATGTGTGCTTTTTCAATAGCAGCCAACCACCTTACTTGGACCAGGAGACAAGCACGCTCCCTTCCCAGAGCAGGCCCTCAAAAATAAAAGCCAGCTGTGGTGAGGCTGTGGATTTTAAAAAGGGCAAAGAAAGCTGGCCCAGCAGGGCAGACTCAAGACAGAGGGACTCCATGAGATGCATAGATTTCTCCATGATTTGGGGGTATCAGTTTCCCAGAAGTGGTCCCTCTTGTGCTGCTGGACAGACTCTGAACAGTAGGAATGGGAACACTTCCTTCCCTGGCCGCTTCCTCTCTTCTGCCATGTGCAGCTCTGATGCCCATAACTAAAAATCAAGTTCATAATTTAATTTGGGGGGATCAGTTGGCAAATGCTCATTAAATAATTGGGTCTTTGGAAACGCTATCTTTAGATTTTTTTAATTGACCTATTATTTTGCTTGCTCCGGCTGCCAGAACCCCCACCGCAAACAAGGAGATGTTCGCTACCTGGACTTCCTTTGATGAATAGTTTTAATTAAAAAATTCTGTACCATAAGTATTTTAATGTTACCAACATACCAAAGGTATGCGGTCATAAATTTAAAAACACATTTAAATTAATCTATAAATATGCTGCGAAATTGACAGGGTATATTTAAGCAGGGGGATGCGGCTTAGATGGCTAATGATGACAATTAAGAATTGTGTAAAATAAATGAAAATCAATACTCAGAACAGTTCGGCAAAAAAGGAAAAAAGAGAAGAATTGAAACAACATGTAGTTTGTCTATTAGGGGAAAAATTAGCAGCTGCTCGTAGTCCTGAAATATCTGCTACAGTGAGGAAAAGGCTGCTGGTAGCATTGTTTTCTCATTTTCATGAATCATAAGAACTCCCCGGGAACCCCACTGGGTGACAACACAGACCTACTCGGCCTGGGTGGTTTGGGAGGAGGCAGGCTCTGTTTTAATTCCCTAAATGAAACGCACACCTTGCCTGTTAGAGATGGAAAGGAAGCCATCCAAGGTAAGAGACCTGCCTAGATGCTGACCCAAGAACACTTACATGTTCTCTTGCACACGATGATTTGTATTTGTATTTTTTTTTAATTTTTAATTTTTTCATTTTAACCACCATATGATACTGGGGGAAGAGGGTATTCTGCAAGAGGCAGAGATTTTGGAGACCAAGACAATCAGCTACCTGTGCTATTGACACTCAAAAGAGCAAAAGATGCTCAGGAGCCTTTGGGCATCCTTGCAAAAAACACCATCTGCAAAGAGATGTGAGTGAGCCACTGCCACTAATTCATGGAGCGCTTTGCTGAGCCAAACCAGGAGCTATGCGCTAACCTTCATTACTACATTCATATTAAAAGACAACTTTGCGTCTTTCAATCATGTATTTCCCTCTAATTAAGGCATATTCACTTTTTTCCCCTAATTAGGTATTCTTTGTTGCATAATGTTTGCTCTAATCTTTCGGAATCTTTCTCAATATCCAGTCATTACAGGCTCCCCTCCAATTCCACCAAAGCATGTTATTTTTTCTGCTAATTATACCCTCATTTACAGATTGGAGCCTCTTCTGATTGGCTCCGTGCACCAGTTGCTATGACTTCATTAGTCGTGTCTCCTGACCCTGTTATTTCTTGTGACAGGACTTGCTCCTCATGTCCTGTGGCTCCAGATCCCTGGGTCACTTCTCGCCAGGGTTGAAGTAGTGTCAAACACATAGGGGTTTAGGGTACTGGAATCACCACTGCTATGGCTAATTACTATACACAGCAATGCTACAAATTACTGCTGCTGGCTAGGTCTTTCTTTCCTCCTTTTTCTTTCTTATCTTTTCTTTTCTTTTCTTTTTAATCAATGTTTTAAAGGTGTCATTAATAGGTTAGTTTCATTTAAAAAGTGTGCCTGATTTTTTTTTTAAGCTGAATGTGTCTCCTGCTAAAGAAGCTACCTTTCAAGAATAAAATCTCAAAACCTTTAGTCTGAATGGGGCTGCCTCTGTCTGAGCACAGAACTCCCATCTCATCTCAGTTACTGCCCATCTCAAAAGAAAAAAGATCATAAAATTCTTAAAATCTCAGAAGTGGTGCTCATAGAATTTTCTAATCCAAGGTGTATACAAATAAAATAAAAACACCATTTGTTTTTTTTTTAAAAAAAGCAACTACGTAAAACTACAACACATGAATAAAAATTATACTTGTTAAAAAATAGCATGATGCAGCACTCTAGACAATCACATTTTTTTAAAAAAGTATTTAACTCATTAGATGAGATATATATATTAAGAGATAATTAAAATTAATGACTATATTTGACTACTGATGCTAGCTTTTTAATAACCAGAAAGATATAACAAGACACGAGAATTTGGGGTACTGGAGGAAGACAGTGTATTGTAACCCCCACTTTCAAATTCTAGGCCGTGGGAATAACCTAGTTTCCTGAAATAAGAGACCGGAAAGAATCAAGCCTGCAGAGTTTAAACGCAAGTTAGTTAATATGAAAAATGCTGTATCTAGTTGTTTGCAAAATTACTTTTGTTGATTAAAAGGCTCTTCAGAACTTCCGGCTGGTGAAAGGGTTTTAAATTGTCTAATGCTGATTGTGATTGCTATGCAGAAAAAAGGCAGTGCAAAGCAAACCATTATATCACTGAATCTTTGTTAAGCAGGCCTTGAAAGTGTCTGACAGCATAATTAATCTTGTGATATGAACAAAGAAACCAACTCAATAGTATTGAAGATGCTTATTAAAAATACTAAATACCTTTTTCCACTTAAAAACCTTTTGAAACAGTGTGGGAAGTGGCATTACCTTTTTGTTTTTGCAGCATTTTCAACTAAAATTGATACTATGGTCTATAGCATAGCAGCAAAACTGTGAAGTGGACAACAATAAGAATTAGTATTTAAAAAATGTGATTCCCCAACCAAGAATGCCTTCTGGTCACACCAACCTGGCGGTTGCAGGCTCTGCCAAATCGCCTTCCAGCAATCCCACTTGCCAAAGTTTAGGCAGAATGAATGGTTGGTAACAAAACCTTACAAAATCTGGGGCCTTCCTGGAAAGTGTTCTTTGCACTTGGAGAGCAAAAGTGAGAGCTGTGCCTTATAACCATTTATGGTTCCTAAGAGCTTCTGAGGCACAGGACAGTTTTGGATTACTTGAGCTTCCTGTTTGTTAGGGACCAGCTTTCCAGGGTTTTCTGAGTCATCTGAAGAACTCCGCTATATCCTCAAAGTAAGATAAAAACTGAGGCCCCCAGTGAATTTTGGTACTATCCCTAACCGGTGCTAGCTTGCTGGGTGTGACAATAGAAACCTTACTATCTTTAAGGCTTTACGCATTAGGGATAGAGAGAGCGGACTGTGAACAGAGCTAATGGGGAATTTTCTCTATAGTGGCTGTAATTTTCACATGGAATGGTGACTAAAGAGAGCACTGTTGTGTGGCACATTTGCAGTTGGTGATTGTTCGGTAACTAAAAGTCACACAATGCAGCCAACTCAGTGTAAGCAGCAATAGCATTTCTTGAGCTCCTATACCTGTGGGATGACATGGGGTTTGGCTCACCTTGGCTGAGCAATTCCACTAATCATGCCTGGATGTGACTTCTGCATCTATAGGTCAGCAGCCCTGGACTGATCTTGGCTGGGCCAGCCTGGGGCAACTCAGCTCTTCATTCTCCTCATTCACACACAGGCATTTTATCTCAGGAGATGGAAGAGGCACAAGGAAGTAAGGGGAAATATAAGACAGATCCTAAGATCTTAGCTCAAACTGGGGTGGATTTCAAAGAAGGCTCCAAAATTATTGGAACAGAAACATTTTGGGAGGAGGCACTGAAAGGACGGCATGCATGTTTTTGTTTGTATCACACTTAAGACTGTCTTTAGTTGTGTGGCTATGGTCATCTTACTGTACTGAACTGACCCATTTACCTTTCACTTTGACTTTAGAGGAGAGCCAAACTTTATGCCAGATCTGGTGAATAAGATGGATGAGAAGACACCGCGATGTTTTTACTAGCTTTTCTTTCCACTGGATGGCACTCAGTTGCAACATTCACCAATTATTGGTCATACCTCACAACATACTCATGGCATATGACTTACAGAACTTCTTTATGACATGAACAGTGAGATACGTGTGTTTGAAGGAAGGGGGGATATTTGGAAAGGGATGAATGGCAATGTACCTTTTACTATAATGATTTTTTAAAATATAAATATTCACCATAGTTTTCAGTCACTTCTTCTACATTCTGTGCATTTTGATTAATGAAAGTTTGCACACTTAGTACAACTCAAACTCTTGACAACTAAAAATAACACTCAATGTGTTTTATTGCCTTTGAAATGAGGGAAGATAAGTAAAATGCAGTATATGTTTTCCATTACGTCACTAATTGAAAGGCAACTGTGCAGGAAGAGCAGAGACTTGAAGAGGATGATCAGTGGTGGTAAACCAAAGGCACATGTACACAGCAGACCGTTGTCATTGAAAGGTCTAAAAGCTTTACCATCATGGGCTAAACCATCACCACTGCGGGTGATATGATCTCATGCCAAACAAACACAAAACCCCAAATCAGCACAAGTATTGTTCTAAAAAGAAAGGTTCTTATTTTTCAATTATATACCAGTGAAGTGGGGGAAAGTCCAATAAGATGGCTGGATGGAATATCAAATTAAAACTTCAAATTTTCCTTTTGATTAACTATAACCAGTTAGGAAATATAATGTGATACCTCTCACAAGTATCATAGAAGTGTCAAAGTCTAAAAAGATGATATTTTAAAAACTCTGATGGCATAATTTATATAAATGCATCAGTCTTCCTGTACTTACTCTGTAAATTCAATTCAAATAAAATATGCAGCTAAATATTTTTTAGAAAATTGACAAATTTACTCTAAAATTTAAATTCACTCTAGATTGTACTAAAATTAGGTAAATATAAAAAAAAGTCAGAGATTAAGTAGGAAAGAACTGTACCAAATGTAAAGTCACATATGAAGTCATAGCAGTATAAACGGCATGGCATTGGCAGATAAAAATAAACCAGTAGACAGATCTTGATACAGATCTAAAGAGAAAGTTCAAATTTATTAGTAGGTAATTAAGGAGAAAACCAGATTGCTCCTCAGAGAAATACAAAACAATATCTCTATTTAATATCATATTTGCATGAACTCTAAATAGGTTAAAGTATGAAAAATCTGAATGGATAAAATGTACAATTATTAGAAGAAAACATAGTATCACTGTGACTTTGGAAGTAGAGAATACTTTCTAAAGAGAATTTCAAAAATTCAAATCTGGAGCAAAAAAAAAATCTGCCAGATTTGCTCATATGAAAATGAAATGTTTTGGTTCAGTGAGGGAGCCTTGGAAAATAATAAGCCAAACCTGTGAAGGGATTAGAGAAAGGCACCAATTCATATGTTTTATAGGCACTTTAGAGAAGAGAATATTCCAAACTCTAGCAAGTTTAAAGTGTGAGGCTGAAAAATCATTAATCATCAGAGAAATGCAAATAAAAACAAAACAAGTACCATTTTATACTTACATCTGTAAAAAGCTTGGGCTGCTGGAAAATCCTGAGTATGTACAAGGATGATGGACCACTTTTGCTGTGCCAGGGACAGTATCTGCGGGCGTACCCATTCTGGAGGGCAACTGCCACTGCTGAGTCAAGCGAAGTGCACACTCCCTATTTAAAACTCAGGTTGATTTCCTGGAAAACAGATGCTAGGTGTAAGTAGTGCGTGCAGTCAGTTTACTGGAGAGCATGCTAGGAATCAACATTCAGAAGAGCGCTATCTACAAAATCACCGCAAAGGTCTCAGCTGTTATGTCCATCCTACAGATATCTATGAAGCTGGGATGGGCCAGCTTTGGAGCTGGACACTTTGTCCCATCAGACAGGAAGCAGAGCACTCTGGGGCTGGGGCTATCTTGGTCTGGAAGAGGATATCTGAGTGACCCACCACCTCAATCAGCATAGCCTGTGACCCAGGAATTCTACTGATGGATCTGTCTCTCAAGGAGGATACATGGACATTAATCACAGAATTGATTATGGGAGAGAAGGGTTGGGAGCCTGTATGTGTAGCTCCGAGAAGAAACGTAAAATGTAGAAGCATGTAGTCATTCAAAGCGATGTTAGAAATATACAACCCTTGTTTAGGGCAGCCTCTAATTCGCGTCGCATTTTTAAACACCTCTAACCCAAAGAAGGCACTCATGGAGTTGTGGTCAGCTGGTTCTAAGGAAGGAGGACCAGTGATTCTTTTCCAGATTTTCTGGACTTATATTTTCACGTCCAAATCTAATTAGGAGTTTGTAAAGACCACAAAGAAAGAAGCTTAAATTCTTTCTTCGTATTTTGTGTTTAGTTTAAAGAGAATAAATCCTAGCGTGAGGCTTGAAAATAAACATGCAGCCAATGGAAAGCAAGCACAGAGAAACTGAGAATCAGGAGACAGAAGAAGAAAGTGGTGAATCCTTCCAGCAGAGTGGAAAGCATTCCTAGAAGAAACGCAAGGGAAAAGTGAACTTTAGCAATGAGAGGGCGAAACAAAATTAAAGAGATGCTTAAGTATTTTTAAACTGTGAAACTGCCAAAGAGAATTTGAGCCAGAAAGTATACAGTCCACATGGGGAAAGGTTTTTTTTTTTTTTTTTTTTTTTTTATAGAAAAATCCAGTTCCTAGGATATTCTTATCCCAGGACTAGGAAGCAGAACACAGATTCAGAACAATGGCTTTGTGGGCCTCTTAATGCCAAGGTATTCCAGCCTCCTCCCTGAAGATCTGGACCCTGGAAAGTGAAAATATGCACAAGGACATACATTCCGAAACAATCTGGATCCTAGTACTGACTGACAGAGCCACTCTTTGATACCTCACACAGCCCTCCCTTCCACAAACCTCAGCTTGCCCATCTGTAAAACAAAAAATGTCAACAGCCTTGTGATTGTGTTTTCAGAAATTCTAGAACATGAGGTAAGCGAGTGATACAAGAAAGTGTTGATAAAATCTCTGCCCCAGCTGCCAAGGCACTACAGGAACACAGCTGAGTCTCATCACACAAGCAACAAATGAAAGGGATTTTTTGCTTCAGAGGAGGAGGAGGAAGAGGATGAGGAGGAAAAGAGGAGGTTGGGAGGTTTTGGGGGAGAGATGGACAAACAATGGTGTGGCTCAAATCTTTGCCATTCTCTTTGCTGGTTACAGTGCAAGCATTTCATTATTCTTGTGTAAATTTAGGGTTTAAATGTATACATACATACATACATGTGTGTTTAACCATGTGTATGCTTATATATGCATATATATGGCATTTTACATGGTCTATTAATGTGTGTGAGGGAGTTTTATCATATTACTTAAATGAAGCAGCAAAAGTGTATTCCAACTCTCTAAGAAAAAATCCCTGGCCTTTGTGGATTTCTTGAAAATCGGCATATCTGTTCATGAGCATAAGGATTATTTGGATTTTATTATTATTGTTGTTGTTGTTAATGCATTCCTGGAGTTTGAAACTAGGGTTTTTGCATTAAGCAACATCCCCAGCTCTTTCTGTACTGTAGTTTGGGTCAGGGTTTTGCTAAGTCATTAATTCACCCAGACTGGGCTTGAACATGCAGTCCTCCTGCCTCAAACTTCCAGAGTGCTGAGATCATAGACGTTTGCCACTTTGCATACTATGATTTAGAGTTTAAAGGGTAATTTTCATCAGATATGATATTTTTTTTTCTTTGTACGACTGGGCATGTGCCCCTGAAACTGCCCCAGAATCTAGTACTTGCTTCCTATATATGAGCTCTTCTCCATTTTATAAGGCTGAGCCCATCTGCCTCCATTGAAGTCAAAGTGCTCATTAATTTCCTGTCTCCCCTAGCTGTAAGTCATGGGGCCACAAGTTTTTGATTTAACCTCAGCAAAGCCATGAATTAGAGACTGCATGGACCACACTCCACAGAATTCAGTGCCAGTAAAGTGCTCAAGCCTCAATTTTTGAGCCACCAACAGCACCATGACAACGTGAGGGGTGGAACACAGAGTCTGTGGCGTTGGCATAGACTGTGATGTCTGGACTCAGTGGTTGCGACCATAAGTGGGTCACAGGGCCTCTGTGGCTTGATTGGAGATCCTTTCCTATTACAAAATTTCCTGGTTTGACTGTGAAGCTCTTTTAGTAATACTTTGTTCTTGAATTAATCTGATCCTTGAAACCAAATACAGTCTTTAAAATTCATGCAAGATGAAAAAAGACTTCCTTACACATTTGGTTTAGTTCACCAGTGAAGCTATCTGGATTTGGAGTTTTCATGATGAATTTAATTACTTCTTGTTGTTATTCATGTGTAAGTCTGTTTAAAATTTCTCTTTTTTTGGGTGAGATTTATGTCTTTGTATTGTCTTTTATTTCTTCTACTTTACTGAGATTATTTACATTAAGTTGTTCATAATATTTCATTGTTATCTTTTAAATGTTAGTAGCATGTGTGTGATGCCCCCTTTTTCCTATTATTCTTCTTCTACATCTTCTCTTTAATCATAATATTCAATGCAGTCTTTTGTTGGTTTTATTCAAGTGAAACAGCTTTTGTCTGGGATGATATTTTTCCTACAGTTTGTATATTTCTATTTTCATTGATTTCTGCTGCTTATTATTACTTTTCTTTCATTTATTTGGATTTTTCTTTTATTTAGCTTATTATGGTGTAAATTTATGTCTTTTGTTTTAGATTTTTTTCCCTAAAATTATGTTTGCCTCTAAAGAATTGCTTTAGTTGTATCAGGTGAGTGTGTTATATTGTTTCATTCTGTTCAAATTATTACTATTTTTTTTGATCCATGAGATGCTTAGAAATATTTTTCCCAAACATTTGGAGATTTTTTTAGATCTTTTTTTTAAAGTATGGATTTTTATTATATTATAAATATATCTTGTGAGATTCCTGTCCTTTTACATGCAATAATACTTTTTTAATAGTTAAGCATATTGTCTATCACTGATTAATATTCTTTGTCCAAATTGAAAAGTAAATGTATTTTTGTGTGTACATGGTTCAGTGTGTTGTATTCTAAGATTTGAGGGTTGTATACTTATGAAGCATCTATTTTTAACTCTGATAATAGTTTTTGTATTTACATCTACTCTGTATTATGTTAATATAGTCATGGTGGCGTCTTACAATTAATTTTAACATAGCATATTTTTATTATACTTTTATTTTTTTGTATTTGTTTCTAAAGTAAACCACTCATCTTTAGTATTCAAGAACAAAAAAATAGATAGCAAGGTAATCTTTAAATTTCTTAACTCATTTTTGTACTTTCATAACTCTTTTTGCTAACATGCATAATTATAAATAGATATTTTCCTTATCATATAGAGATAATCATTACCTGACATTTGATAGAACATATTTTAAAAGAGAATAATAACCCCAAATCAATGCTACATTAAATTATATAAGATTTTAAAAAGAATACTATAAAATTTAATATCCAAAGCTATCATTTAAGAACACTAAGGTATATAAAGGATTATTGTCCCATCCACTAATCTTTACCACTTTTTAGGGCAAATACTACAAATGCAGAAAATTTCTCTCATTTTTGTGTTGATGTTGGCTGATTTGCTAAGGGTGTGTCCAACCCCAAGCATCCTTAAATTGGGTTTTTAGGTCACATGTTCATTCATATGAGATTATTTTGTTTTTCCAAGAGAAATATATTGCTTATCTTGATTTTGGTTTGGCCATTGAAATTGATATTGCTTTCACAAATTCAGGTTTAAGATCAGTTTCTAGTCTTATTTCAGAGCACTCCACAAGCACATATTTACAACAAGGTAACAGCTAGGACTAAAACCAACTGGTTATGTAACAGCTGTCCCTCTCTAACCCACTCCTTCCTTGGTTTCTATAAATGTTTATCTTAACCTTGGGCTCCGCATGTCACTGCTTCCTGCTCTTATTCTTGAGTTGATATCAGTAGATTCCTTAAAATGAGTATCATAGCTATATTTATTATTAAGCTTTAATTTGCATCCAAGATTTGTACTTTTTCCTGCTTTCCTAATTTCTTGTCTGAAATACATAAAATTTCCAAAACGTAGGGAAAGAATTTTCACATGAAAACATTAATCATATATTTATGCCTTCCTTCTTCATCAAGTTAGTTATTTTCTGGCTTTACACTGGTATGCTAGACTATATACACTTAATATAATATTAATATGACAGGGTTTGAGTATCTAAGTTGTCTCATATTTATCACTTATGTTTTTTGTTTCTTTTTATTCTTTTCCTACATTATTTGGTCAGTCTATTGGGTAGTTTTTAGTGTTCAATTTTATTTCCACCTTGGGCTTTTTCGGTGTACCATTGGACTGGAAATGCTGGTCAGCGGTAGAACCTTTGTCTATCATGAGGCCCTGGGTTTGATTTCCAACACAATAAAAGAAAAAATATACTACTTTATTCCATTTTTTAGGAACAGCTTGTTGTTGGTCATATGTTTATCTTTTTATAGGATACTTTATTATACTATTTCTGCCACTCAATGGTAATATAAGAACCTTTAAATAACATCTTTTTTCCCACTCGCCCACCTTTTTGTGATATATATTTGAGTTCTATAGATAATTTGAACTACTCACTTGTCTACATCTACATCAATATCTACATCTTTAAAAAGTTCTCATCCTTAAAAGCTTTCTTTATGATTACTCACTTATTTACCCTTTGCAGTGCTCCTCAGCTCTTTTTAGAGATTTCAGTTTCAATTTGGTCTTATTTTTCTTCTACTTAAAGGACTTTGTTCGGTATTTCTTGCTTTGCTTGAAATGCTCTTCCCCTGTTTTCCTGTACAGCTAGTTCCCTCCCTCTTGTGTCTTTGCTCAAATGTCACTGTCTATGTGAGGTCCTTTAGCCATGTATTAATATTGTGATGTCCTGCTGCTGTGGCACTCTCCATGACTCTCCTTGTTTTATTTTTCTTACAGTGCATTATATAAGCTGACCTACCTGATTATCTTCCTGTTTTGTTTTGTTTTGTTTTGGTTTCGGTTTGTCTCATGCCATTAGAGGGAAGGTTCATCGGAGCAGGGAATTTTATTTATTTTTTTCACTCATATGCATACATACTAGTGGCTGGTATTTTTATAAAGGACTTTACAGTGTTTTGAGCTTAAACTAGGAATTTATCTGAGTGTCCATATATATTATTGTACTATTGTTTCAGTTATACTACTAGTTTATCTTAGTTCATTTAAAATTTTTGTGTCATTATCTGTCTCTTTTTTGTAAGAATCTTTTCTGTTTATGTCTTGTACTGTGAGTAACTACTTTGAAGGTAATGATCCACAATGTATCATCTATTACTAGTCTCTTATGTTGTTATAATTTTTTTTTCATAAAAAAGTGTGGTTCAAGTAGATGTCCACTGGCTAGAACCTAGCTCTGTGTTCTCCCAAGAACTTCAAAATTTTTCCAAGACATTCTGGGCACTGCGTCTTTCTCTCCTGAAATAAAAGTGGTTGGCAAACTAAAGAAATCAATATTGTGGTTCCTCAAAACCTAAAAATAAATAATAGAGCTGTCATTAAATTGAAGTCAGTACACTCCAGGAACACCAGCATACCCTTTTTATTTCAGCTTGATTCCTGACAGCCAACATGGATGGGCATCAACAGATGGGTGGGTAAAGAAAACGTGGCATACATACACTGAAGTATTATTCAGCTGTAAAGAAGTAAAAATTTTTATCATTTGCTGAAAAATGTGCGGACCTGGAGATCTTGATGCTGAGTGAATAATCCAGAGTCAGGAAGACAAATAATGCAGGTCCCTCTACATATAGAATCTAAAACAGCTTAAAAGAACATGAAGAATATTGTCCGATCAGGAGAAGGGAGTAAGAGGGAAAGGCAAGGAGTGTAAGTGTGGGTAACTGAAAGGTACAAATCTGCCAAAATGAAATCCATTAATTTGTATGACTAACAAAAAAGATGTGAGAGAAAAAAGAAGAGTGTTGGGCAGAGTACCTGTCCTGGCTCAGCAGGTCGCCCAAGAAGCAAAAGAGAGGGGAGAACTTGTCCTGGCTCCAACCCAAAGGGAGCAGACAGAGAGCTCCATAAGCCCATTAGACACAGTTGGATTTCCAGCAGCTGCCTCCTTCTCAGGCTCTGCTCTCTTTGCTCAACACACATCTTTTGGTTTACGATTGGGCAACAAAGCATTCCTGCCAGAAGTTCTTGATGTGACTGAGATATGGTTCCTGTAGACTTGCACAACTTTGGGTTGTGGTAGGAAGAGCTTCACCCAGCTCAGTCTGGGAGCTTTTTCTTCACTTGATGAAATAACTCTGCATTTAGCTTTGAAGCCGGAGTCTTGGGTCGGTTCCCACCTTGTAGGTACCAAACAACTCCCTGGAATATCTCCTTTTTCCGCCTTCTCTTCAGACATGTATCCTGACGTCCTTCACTTGTCCCCCATCCTGTAAACAAGGTCTTGGTAACACATAAACATGATTTATGAAAACAAATCTTTCCCCAAATCTGCTTGAAGAAGCAGCATCACATGGCTGTAATCAAAGATGAAAGACCTCGATTAACAGAACCACATCTGCACAGGCCAGAGGCAACTTGAGTCTTGGCCAGTCTCTACCCTACAGAGAGCAACACGGTTGGTAATATAACCATGACAGATCTTCCCTCCATCCTTCCTGATGCGGAGCATCCCGTCCCACCCAGTCTCCCAAGAATCAGAAGAGATGGGCTTATTTTCACTTGCTTGTTGCAGGTGAGGAGATGCAGCCTCTGAAGAGTAACAGATCAGGCACATGGCACACTGGCAATAGGTGAGAACAGAAAAGCAATGATGGTTCATAGGATCCACGCAGAAGGTGAGACTGCCCAGAGAAAGATTCAGAACAAAACCGGGCCTAATGCATCTAATTGGGGTGTCTCCATGAGCTGAGTTGCCTAGATTACTGTTAGTTCTCTGACTGTACTTTTTCTGTGTGGGCACCACAAAGGTCAATCAATAGACACAGTAATCAGGAGATATTTGAGGTCGGGTGGGGATAGAAGAGGGGGGCAGCATCCAGTGACCCTCAGTAGGAAAGGGTGCTCTGTGTGGAATGCTGTCAAGGCCCTGGTTGCAATGGGCCCCGCACCACTGTGGGGATGCATCAAGGGTGGAATTTGCCAAGATAATGATCAGAGCTCTTCCCTTGTTTCTCCTCAAATAAGTGAGAAGTACAGCAAGGGTTAGGGAAGGATGAAGCCATCAGCCAGTATGACTGCTTGCAGAGCTATATTTGATCACAAACCAGCACGGTCTCCCTATCTGCCTCCGCCTAGACCCAGGCCACTTACCCAGCCAGCTAGAGCAGAGTCCAGACACAGGGCAGCTTTATAGCCATCGATCCTGAGGACAGAGACAGAGGCACGTCCTGAACCCGCTGAGGAAGGCGTACTTGCTACGTGGAAGCAGGAGCCACGAGTCCTTGCCTCTCAGTCACCAAAGAGCAAATTAAAGGCTACAGGGTTCATCGAATCAGCCATAACCTCATCCATCCGCAGACCTCAGCACACTGTTCCTACCCTGCCAGTGACTAAGTCATTTCTCTCTCCTCAGCCAAGAAGCAATAAAAGAAAAGGTGAAAGGTGGGAAGGATTTTCCCCCAACACTTTCAGTTCAAAAGTCACCATTTCCTGTGGTCTTAACATCTGTGCTTCTCCCAAATTCACATATTGAAATTCTAACTAACAATGTGATGGTATTAGGAGAAAGGAGGCTTTGGGATGTGATTAGGTGATGCAGTACAAGCTTCAAGAATGGGATTACTGGGCTGGGAATTTAGCTCAGAGGCATAAGCGCCTGCCTTGCAAGTGCATGGTCGTGAGTTCGATCCCTGGTACCAAAAAAACGAAAAGAAGAATGGGATTACAGAAAGAGGTCATAGGAAGACTGTGTGAGGACATAGTAAGAAAGTGACATCTATGAATCAGAAAACAGGTCCTTACAAACATCAAGTCTATCAGCACCTCAACCTTGCACACCCCGTCTTAGATTCCTGGAGAACTAAATTTCTGTTGTTTATCCCATGCTGAGTTTAAAATATTTTGTTACAGCAGCTGCAGTGGACTGAATCACTGTTCTTTTGTCCATCTGTGGCAGGAAGGATACAAAATGATACTTTTCCAGGATAAGTTTAACCACTGAAATGATCAGAGTTTTCCTGTGGTGATCTCATCACAGGTGGCATTTACCTCTCTGAGACTGGCTTCATGATTTACTTTCAGACAATAGTAAATGATGGAAGTGACTGTCTTCCAGTTTTGAGACAGGACCTTCAACAACGTGTGTTTCTACTGATTTTCCTGTGCCTCCACTATCACTAAAAGGAAAACAGGCCCACTAGCTTTCTCATCCAAAAAGGATGAGAAAGAAGTGTAAAATTCCATGCTAGTTACTCAGTACTCTCAGGCTGAAACAGAGCTACAAAATCAAACATTTTCTAGATCAGTCCAAACCCAGACAACTCACAGACATACACATGATAATGTATTAATGTTGCTTATATCTCCAAACTTGGGAGTTGTCTGTTATGCAGAAATAGCTAATTAATCCGCATACTTTCCTTCTTTATTTGTAATCTACAGGGTCTGTTAAGTCTCCTTAAATAAAGTGGCCCTTAGTTGTTTGTTGTTTGAATTAATGCATGAAACAGTCTTTTTTGTGATACTAAGGTTTGAAACCAAGGTTTTCACACTGAGTTAAATCCTTAGCTTTGAAAACAATTTTTTTTAAAAAAAAATCTGAGACATGATGTCACTGAGTTACTAAGTTGCTCAGGCCGGGCTCAAACTTGTGACCTTCTTACCTTAGCCACCCAGAGCACTAGCATTTCAAGCATGTATCACCATGCTCAGCCAATAGCCTTTGTTTTTAACCAGTCCATCATACTGTTTCCTACATAGCTGGCCATGTTCATTTGCATGATTGGAAAAACAAAAATTTATAAAAACAAGACCATACAATACTTTCTCTTTAATATGGGTTATTAAGGATTTGAAGTATTAGGAGTCAGGGCCTTGGATCACCTGGCTACCTTTGGGACCACCTGGAGGCCACAGCAGGATGCATCCCACAGCAGGGATGTGGTAAAGCCAGCATCCTTTACCACCTATTGGACTCTAATGGAATGGGATGCTCCGATGCCACCAGTCCCTCATATGGATTCAGTGCCGATTCCAAATGCATGGCCATCTCAACTCATCAGACAGAGGCTACCGATGTGGAGACAGAGCCCTTTTTTCTCCTATTTTTCAGAAGAATTATTCCAACACATCTGAGGGAACACATGCCTTCCCAGACTGGCCTGATGCTCTTCCCAGGAGCAGCATTCTGCAAGGTGGACCATCAGGTGGAAGAAGTACTCTTAGAGAGCCGCCTTCCCAAGGGAATGGTGACAGCTTGAGCTTGACGGGGAGTCCTGTTGTATTCTGAGGTGTGAAGGGAAGGCATGAACTGTGCATATGCTGTACCATACAGTTTTGCCTACAAATGCTTGTAGCTTCATTGTAGCTGTGAATGCTCTGCTCCTCTCCTTTTCACCCTTGAAGATTCGCGAACACACACGATAGAGCTGCAGGAGGCATAGCATTCCCCACATGGTATGCAAGGGAGGATATGGGTCTGATGGTTTCACTCACTGGGGTGATGGGCAGGTGTTAGGGAATCTCAGCTTGTGGCCAAACAGCCCATCCTTCCATGGGCAGCCTTTGCACCATGACACTATCAAGATTTTGAGTGTCATTGAAGGATTTTACCAGTAGTTTACAAAAGCAAAAATTCCTCCTGAGGGAAGTAGACATGAAAGATAACTAACCACAAGCTACACAAACTGAGGGACCATCAGTTGCACAAAAGGAAACACAAGATTTATGGATTAAACTGCATACAGTGGTTTTATGACTACACTTAGGTTTACTTAAAAATCCCACCCTAAAATCCACCAATGTGCTCTGTCTTTGCTAGCTAGGAGAGGAGAGACTTGGAGACCCATTTCAGACTGTGAAAGGAAAGGGGGAAACAAAAAGAGAGAGAAAGAGGGGAGGAGAACAGAAGAGGTAAAAGAGGAGGAAGGGGGAGGAAGAGTGAGGAGAGGAGGAGACTCTCTCATCAAAATCTTTTTATTGTACATAACTAATTCTGTTCAAATTGATTTGGTGTGCTGGATAATATTCTATACACAGCTCCTAAATGAATTATTAAATGTCAACTTGAGATGGCTTAACTAAAATATACAATTTAATAACCAAAAGTATCTAAGGTAACAATAACAGTTTTACAGGTGAATGCCGAGTTGTCAAGTCAAACCATTACAGACAAGCTTTGAGGGTTTTCACATAATCTTCCCCTACATCTCACCCTCTGTCACCAAATACCCACTCTGGAGAACCCACTCAGTGAAGATCAGCCCTTCCGAGCTGGTTTCACTGTTCAGTTCAAGCCAGCAACCCCCCCCCTTTTTTTTCATCCTAAAATATAAAGCTAAACAAGATCTCAGTCACTACCGCCAAATCTTTATTAATGTATTCCTTGTGCTACTTCTGAATATTAATAAAAATTAATAATTAATTTTGCCTTTGGCATTGCAAGATATACTAGTTTTAATTAGTGTACTGTACTCCTATACAATTAAAAAATAATTGATGTCCACATTTATTGGCGGTGTCTATGATCTTCTTTTCTGTTGTTGTCAACAAATGCCTTAAAAAACAAGTTCAAGAATGTTGTGCTGTCCACTTGATTTATACACCAAAAGCAACAGGCAAATCTTTTATGATGAAACAGAGCAGTTTTCTGTTTAAATTATACACAAGTATATTAACTAGAAAGAGAAAATTAAAAGCTGATGGCTACAAGGAATAACGGAAAGTCTATAAAAATGTTTTATCTATCAACAAATTTGCCTGGAAAGTATCAGTGGATGGCACCATCTCTCAGCTGAAACGTGGAGAGGCCATCTTGGATTTGTTATGTCAATTCCATCAAGCATTTAATTCTGATGTCCTCCTTAATCAGCTTTAGTTATTTAAATTCAGCATATCATGTTACAGTTCTACTACATCATTTTAATTGTGCCATGAACTACTTTATTATAGAATGCTGAAGTATTTTCCCTGTGTCTCCCTCGTCCTCTTTCTTTCTTAACAATGCAGACTGGAGAACTCAAGAGAGAATGCCTATGGTTAGAGGCAGGAGGGAATAGCTTCCTTTGAAAATATTTGTATTAAGAATCTTGAATAGAGAGAGGGTGGCAGTTGCTTTAGAAGGGAGTAATTCAAATCCCATGGTGCACATGCTTCTTGGTTTTATTTCCTACAACCAAGAGTCTTATTGTTAATAAATCTCTATCGAATGACCACAAATATATGTGTAATACCAAGATATAAAACATAAAGAGGGAAGAGACTAAAAAAAAGAGCAGAGAGAGAGTTCATATGAGATGAGGATTTCATACTTTACTCCTGACTCGCTGGTTAGTGATTATTTTTTACACAAAATCACAAACTGGAGCAAATGATTCTTTTGTCAGGTAAATGATCTTAATAGATATTTTAATTTTAATAATGACTATACCAAAGTATCTGTCTTTAAAAAATGTAATCTGTGGCTTTTTTTCCATAAGAGTATTTCTTCCATGAACTTACCATAGTCTATAATAACTGTGATTATGTGTCTATTTACTTGTTTGTAATCCACCTCTCCTACCAGAATCAAGCTGCCACAAGACAAGGTACTTTACAGTTTCACCCATGGCTGCGTACATAATATCCAGCACAATGTCTAGCATAGAGCTGACACAACCAACATCTGTGAAAGAAGTTTAGAAATTCTCACTCAAAGTATGTTTCTCCTTCCTTGAGCTTTTAAAATTTTCTTTCCCATATTGATTAAAATGCAAATAGATACACAAACCATGGCATGACCATGTGATGCTCTATTACTCAGCGGTAAAATTAAACTGGTAACTATGAATGAATTAAACTGGTAACTATGAATGAATCTCAGAGCAGTTGTGCAATATAAGTTAATGTCAAAAGACTATGCTCTACATCTGTGGTTCCGGAGCAGGGAAGACTATCCTGTTATGAACAAAAGCAGAATTCTCTTCTAGTTTCTGTGGCTTTTGAAGGGGATTCCAGGGACTGCAGGAGTGCTCTGGGGGCATGAAACTATCCCACTTCTGGGTTGGAGAGGTCATTACTTGGATGTGTATTTCAAAACTCATCAGACTGTACATTTAAAAGCCATGCATTGATGGTATGGAAATTATGCCTTAACTTTTAAAAAATCTTAGAAATACACATTTTCTTTTTCTAGTCCATTGGCAAGCAATGAAGGAAATTCAGAAAATGTATACAGTTGAGAGGCTCTGGAATTCCTCTTCTCACGTCACCACCTCCCCTGCCAGGTCTCTGTCCAATGCTAGCAGACAGCAGAACTGACAGATGCTACAACCTTTCCCAGTACGTTTTCTTACCTGGCTTCACTCTGACTCAGGGCATGTACTGTGTCTTCCTGGCCTTTGGGCAGGTAATGAAGGCAGAGGTTTCTTCATCACAAGTCTACCATTTGGGATGCAGAGTGCCTTTGCCAGAAGCTGTGAATAACACTCTTAACAGTCCATGCAAATGCTGTGGTCTGTGTCTGCATGCCCAGCTGGTCTGCTGATCAATTTTTACTTCTCAAATTGGGTCAGTGAAAAAGGATGGAGCTTTCTGTTCCTGCAATCTACATTGTCAATGCAGTCACAACCCTTTGAACACTGGGAAATCTGGGAATTCCAAGACCAGCCTTTGGCTTCCCGGGGACCACCTTTCAGAAAGACTTGTTGACCTATTTTCTTTTTAGACTTCCTTTTAATTAAAAGACACCAATTTCCTGTGTGTTAATTGAAGATTAGCTTGAGGATTAAAAAGCTATGCTTCCTTCAGAGGCTAACAAAGTCCAAGGGTGAAAAACATTTCTCTTCTAATCACATTTGACCATCTCTGAAGGGTTGTTTGATCCAAGGGGTCACTATGCTGGTCCCTCGCATCTGCAAGTCAAACAAAGATGAGAGAGCATCCCGAGACTGTGCCCTGATAGGGGGTGGGCTGTGGATCTGGGGATGGGGGCAGTTTTGGAAATTTTCTGTTGGATTATTATAAGGATTCTTTCGCTTTGAATCTATTTAAGAGTTGCTGCTTCTCTCATCCTGACTTTGCTTTCCTGTTTTCTTTTATTAATATGAGATGAATACCTGTGTGACCAATGGAGCTGGGAGTCAAGCTTCGCTTCCTACTCCCTAGTTCTTTGTTGGCTCTTGAGGTACCTGGGAACTGTGGGTATCTAAGCTGCACCAAATGGCCCAAGCTCACCAAAGTGAATTTGATACTTGACCTGATAACTCTAGCTTTCCTGAAGCCATTCCTTCAACAACGTTTTGTTTGGCATTTTTTGTGTTCACCTAGGATAGCCTAAGTCATGTTGAAAGATGTTAAAAGGCAAAATGCATAATCTCCTGGGTAGCGCAGGCATCTGAGCATGACTTACCTAGCTGCTTGCAGCATAAAGGGAGAACCAAAGATGGCGAGACATCACATCAGGCTAGAGGAAGACTTGAAAAGCTGAGATGATAAGAGAGAGCATATTAGAGGATCAGAACTCGGGTCTTCAGATAGAGAGCAATGCCCAAGGAGGGAGAATGTTCTGGACTTCACAAGCACAGGGATTCATCCTTGCACGAGGGTCAGAACCATTTTGCCAATAGCAGTTTTATTTTGTTTCCTTACATTCAGATATTCCCACCCTAGATTCACATGTTTTGCACCCAAAAGCTTGTTGTAGTCAGGGCAGACAAGAGGGACAAATTTAATGCTATGGGAGGCAATGTCACTGAATGAAGCATATCCAGAGATTCTGGTTTGAAGGCAAGATCTGCCCAGTGCTAATGCTCTCCCGCTCTGTGCTTGATTTGTAAGTGGGGCCCATTGAAACAGGAAGTTGGCATTAAGGTTAATGAGGCATCTTGTATCCTGTTCCTGACATCTTGCAAGGGCTCATCCATTGCATCTATTATTCTTTTCTAGGTTAGAATGAAAAGAAAAGTATATTTACTTGAGATAAGGGACCACAAAAAGGTAATTTTGAAAGCATAAGAAACAGCCAGACATCACAGAATAGCTCAATCTGATCCCCAGGGTCCTCACCAACCCCTTCATGGCAGAGCCTTGCCCCCAGCAGGCCATGGCTCCCATGTGAGGCCAAACCTTGACCCTCATCTGTCATTTTTCAGCATTCCTAACATCTGCTGAGATCATTTTAGCAGAAACCATCCTTAAAGAAGTTTCTGGTCCAAAATGGACAGTGAGACAGATGTCCCGAGTGCAAGGGCACTCCCGAACACAGTGTTGGGGGGGGGCGTGTACATGATAGGGAGGAGGAAGTGACCTTCTGAGCTTTGCTCGCCGAGCACTTACAACATGCTGAGGTTTTGAATTCTGTCATAGTGACTTTCCTTTGCTCTGGGACAGAATGCCCATAACTTAAAGGAGGAGAGGTTCCTTTAACATTGTTTCCTTCCTGTCTCCAAGGAAGGGAGGGTCTGCGAGGAGGAAAGCTGCTCACATTGTGGTCAGGGAGCAAGAGAGAAAGAAGGGACTGGGGAGGAAAGTATATCCTTCCAGGTCAAGCCCCCTTGGTCCTGCCTCATCTGACCAGGCCACGGCTCCTATCAGTACATTTATCTGGATGCTTCAGTGGATTAAACTCCTTCTGAGCATAGCACTGATGGTGATAGCAAATCAGGATGGAAGCCTGTTAGCAGCTGGCGGTAGACAATGGTGAGAGTAATCTTGACAACATCCTTCACTGGTAGCTATTAATGTCACCCACTGTAGGGTTCAGAGGACACAAAGGCAAACTGGTCCCTGGGTTCATCACCTACCCTTTCACAGCAGAGCCCTGTCCCCAGCAGGAATACATGAGTCTCGGGGGGGGGCATCCCAGATCTGAGCCATAACAGCTTCTGTCTGCTTCAAATGCTACTGTGTCTTGCAAGCCATGATGAGCTGACTGGTGTCTGATGTCCACTGATAAACTCGTGAGCCTGATCAGGAGAGAGGATTATGGAGCAATGTTACTAGGGAACCACTGAGAAGTCAGGCTGCAGCAATGCACTGACCATGCATGTGCTAAGGACGTTCACACACACTGGCACATCAAGTTCTCATCCTCCCTATGAGGCAGAGACTGTTATTGTTTCCTTAATCAGACTCAGCATCATTAGACTGTAAGCATTAAGAGGTCATGGATTGCGTGGATCTTGGTCTTTACTACATCACTTCCCATGACACAGTGCCTGGCATATAGCTAGTGTGCAGTAAGTAAATAGAAAAAATAAAGTCACATTCAATAAGTATGACTCCTAGTCCTTCACTGAATCTAAAAGCCAACTGTTGCTTTCCTGTCCAGAGAGCTGCCACCCTCTCTGATTCTTGTCCTCAAAAGTCTCCTAGCAAAACTCCTTCCTTCTACATCCTTATTTATTTTTGTTCTATCTCTGCTGTCACTTCCCATCTGGAACTGTCCCTTTTGATAAACCTGGGGCTACTGGGGGACAGAAGTTTGCCTTTGTGTCCCCTGAACCCTACAGTGAATGACATTAATAGCTATCGGTGAATGATGGTGTCAAGATTACTCTGATCATCATCCGCCACCACCTGCTAACCAGCTTCAATTCTGATTTGCTAGCACCATCATGATGGACCTGAATTATGTTTGCCAAGCTGTCTCCTAATGGTGCACTTAAAGAAGGCCACCCGCCATCCATCAATCTGAAGTACTCCATTCTGTCAATGCTGCACCCTTAGGTGAGAGGAGACATAGGCCTCTTAGCCCCTTCTCTCTTTTGTCGTATATGCTCTCTGATGAAGGTCATTTCAAATCTTGCCCATCCCAGACCCCTTCTTGGCCCATGTGGAGAGAGATCAAGATGAGAGCAGGCAGTACCAGCCCAGAAGGGTGGATATTGTGTGTGCTTGACTTTTTGTGCAACAGGGTAACGTGACATGTCTAACTATACAAATGGAAGTTTTATGATGATAAGATCAGTAGTTACTGAGATATTTATGTGACAAGCTGACAGATATAAAACTACAAAGCTTGCTTTTATGCCTCCCGTCCTTTCAGAGAAAAAAATAAATACTAGGATGATGGGTCACTTTGAAGAGAATTTATGATCTAAATTACCTAATACCTGGTGAACTTCTAATATGCAAGATGAAGTCTCTCTGTGCTATTAAAAAGATAAACTTCATTTTCTAAGATTGAAGCAAATGGATTCATCTTGAACAGCAATCCAAAGATCTTGTCTTCCTCTGCCTCATAAAAATCCCAAGGCCTGCTAAAGAGGAAGCAGTAGCCACCTGCCTGTACTGCACAGCTCCAGCTGGGGCTTAGGACGGTCCCAGCTTGTCACAAAACACTGGCCATTCTGCAGAGGAAAACTGTGCATCCGAAACGAGCGTGTTGAGAGCCCCAGTGATAAAACGCAGCATTCCCTTGTCGCTGCAGAGTGCATGTCAAACTAGAAACACAGAGCAGAGGACACTTCAGGACAAGTTGTGGGTAATAGGACAGTGGCCGCTGCCAGCATCTTTCCTTCAGTCCAGGTGACAACTGAGAATACAGCACCTCGCCTGGGGGGTCTGAGGTCAGCCTTTCTTTCCACGCCTGGTTGGTGCCACTTTTCTTGTTCAGATAGGGGTGGAAGTTGGAGGCTGGCTGATGCTAGTGCTGTCCGAGATTAGACTTCGGCTGCTACCTGATAACCTGACCCTTCTTGTTGGCTCACATGTCCCTTTTACATACTTCCAGGGAATATAGCCAATCCCTAGGGTCACGGGCACATCTCACTTTTTTGTTGTTTTTGTTGTTTTGTAGCAGGGATTGAATCCAGGGCCCCAGGGCCTTCACACTAAGCTACATCCTCAGGCCTTTTAAAAATATTTATTTTTATCTTGAGACAAGGACTTGCTAAGATACTAGGTCCCCGGGGTGGGCTCCACTGGTTTCTAACCTGTCTCCACTCTATCCTAGAGTGCTGAGCTTAAAGGCATGTGCTACCATGCTCAGCTGAGGCACATCTCCTATGCCAACCCATGCCCAGGTACTCTGCAGGCAGCTTCCTTTTATGCTCATAGCTGCTGTGCAAGGGGAGACAACATTGTTTCCACATCTTGAAAATAAGTCAGAGCCCAGGAGTGGGAAATGCCCACCAGCCTGGCCTACCTTCAGGTAGCTGCACAGACTGAAGGAAGCACATACCTGGAGTCATTATCTTTGGGCTCCCAGGCCTCTTGTTCAAAGTTACAAAGTCAGGTTGGCTGGTGTCTGAAACCTGCCTCCCAGGATTCAGAATGGCAAACCCTGGTTGTCTGGAGACTAGGAATGGGTTAGGGATGGGCAAGGCAGGAAGTTTCTCTCTCTGTTTGTGGCTGTTCTCTTACAGTGGGATCTGGGAACCATGGAATGAGAGTGGGGTAGCCTTTTTTCTGGGTGGAGAGATGGAGCTCCCGAGAAGTGGGCATCCTCTCCAGGGTCATGGATGGGTGAGGAACAGGACTAAAGCTCAGTGTCTTTCAAAACGCAGGCTGACTTTCCAGCATGCTTCCTTCTTCCTCCCCTTTATTTTGTATTTAACTCCTTTGGCCTCCTGCCTCTGCCCAACAGGTTGTCATAGTTTGGTTACTTGATGGATGTTTGCAGGGCACTGACCTTTCCCTGCAGTGTTTGTGCCTCAGGGGAGATCAGGGCACCTGGGCATAAATGTATGTGTAAATCTTTGTGTGTATGTGCAAGTGTGAGCTGTGTATCAAACCAACATTAAACTCTTTTACTGTATTTTATCAGATCGATCTTCTGCATACTCTTCAGCATTGTCTCATTTAAATAAAACTTCCATTTGTAACAATTCTATAAATAGAAAGTCGTATTGATCAGGGCCCCACCAGCAGGCTGCACTTTGGTTATCACTGAAGCCTGACCTGTTAAGGCGAGGGCTGCAATTTATTATGTGGCAAGATACAATGCAAGGGCCATGCTATTTAGATCTCTAAACAGAAACGTGCTTAGCTCCGGCAAGCAAGTTCCGTGAGGCTGTCCTCGGGATCACAACTCAGTTTTGATTTGCCATTTTAAAACTCAAGTCCTTGATGGTGTTGGCCTTGATGGAGACACCTTTGCCCCAGCCTGAGTAGGATTAGTCAGTCCTTCCACAGCAAGGAAGATGTAAGTATGGGACAATTAAAAGTGGAATTGTTCTACATTTGAGGTCACACCTGGTAAACATGAATGGGTCCTGGTGGTGTCTTGTCCAACAGAGATGTTGCAGTAGCCATAGTATGACATCAGCATTATCGGCATTTATTATATGATGACTGTGTGTAGGACACTATTATCTATGACTGGAATTTATTTCCATCAGAAGCCCTAGACTTAGAACCTGCTTCCCCTGCTTTGTTAGTGGCTAAGCTACTAACCGCTAATGTCACCATTCTGCAGGCTACCACAAAATCTATCAATAATACCTCTGCTTTCCAGGAGTTTATAATCAAGTGGGTTTCCCCAAATTTGTGGGAACTAGGAATTGAGCTGCTGAGCTGCTGGTAGAGATAAGGTCTCATTGATATGTATGCACAGAGAAGTTTGGCTCAAGAGCCCTCTCTGCTTCATTGGCAGAAATTCTCCTCACTTCCAGCTCTGCTCCTAGCTCTGCTGAGATTTCCTACTGGGATTTCTGTGGCTAAGAACTCATGCTGGGTGCTCAGACAGATGTGACTGTGGATGCTGGATACCATTCCCAAGAACATCAAAGTGAGATGTGTGGGAAATTCTTTATCGCCACAATGTCCAAGGGCCCTATGTAAAACTAGAAGTCAGTGAAGCTGAGTCTTTGCTCCTGACCTATCAGGACTGCTAAACTCCTGTGGCTTTTCTGCCTGCAGTGAACCCATCACATCTACATGGTCCAAGAGGGTCTATATGGTGACTTGCCTTGGCTTTTGCTCTCAGTATGGGTGGCATCTCCTTGTGTTAGTTTTCCATTTGTGGAGAAGAATGGGGTGCTTATCTTAAGGAGCCAGTCCAAGCCTTCTCTACTACTGGGACGTGTGCTTCTTGCTAGGTCTCTCCTCTAAATAGAAGGGTTTATGGGCATCCTGCAAATGTGGGTATGGGGGTTTGTCAACTTACTGAATCACTTTAGAACAGACGGGAAGAAATTTGCCATCAGACCTAGGAACTGGAAATTTAAAATGCCATTCCAAGACTTTGGGTCGTTAGAGTCCTATTGAAGTTCAGGGCTCCCAGGAAGCTGAACAGCATCCTCACTGTGGCTGTCCTGGAAAAGTGCCAGGTCGGGTTGCCAGCCTACAGAGGCGCAAGAGTTTGAAGAGGCCCTGAGCCAACTGAGCTTCCACCTGGGACACCTGCTCTTAGCTTCCTTGTGGCTTCAAAGGGCAGCTTCTTTAATTCATTTGAATTTAATCCAACTTCTCCAATTCTCACCCTCCAAGACTTTTCCCTATTCTATGCTCCTCTCAGTTTAACTTCTTCCTTAAAGTGTTTCCCAAACATTTTGGGAACTTGGGAGGCAGTAGAAACAAAGGTCAGGTCCTAGTCTGCCATGTGGATTCACAAGCTCTAGAGTGTAACCTTGGAAAGGTATAGGGCATCCTGAACACTAAAAGGAAATCAAGAGATGACACCCACCCAGCAAAGGAGTCATGCATGTACCATGTCACACCTAGACCACCCTACAGCATCCCCACCTTTACCAGCTTCCAGGGACCAATGTGTCCATTCCAGTGGAGCACCAAGAACACAAGATTCCTTCAGGACCTCAAGGACATGAGATCAGCAGAAATGAGAAAATTTCCTCTTTACCTCTTTGGAAGAGAGGTAAGGCTGCATTACTTGTCCCAGGATCTGTTTCTGGTGTAATTAGCAGGTCACTTCTTCCTGAGCGAACTCCATTCCCTGCCATTCAACAGAAGAATCACATCAGGTCACAATTTTCCATTTCCCAAAATCAGATTATTCTGCTCTAAATCACACAGTGAATCAGCTGTTACTAGGTAATGTAGCTGAACTCTATCAAGCTTCACCCATTTCTTCTTTTGTGTAGTTCTTCCTGCTTATGATGAAATGTGTTTCCCTGTCTTTCCTCCAAGACTGGCCCCTAACTGCTATCACACACACACACACACACACACACACACACAGAGAGAGAGAGAGAGAGAGAGAGAGAGAGAGAGAGAGAGGGAGGGAGGGAAATGACCTTAAATAGGAGAATCTATAACATACATTACAGACGTATACACATACAAACCACCTCAAGCATCAGTTTATATACATGTGCACACACACATACTTACACAGAGAAATGCTCATATGTAGCAACATCTATGCGAACAGCCCTAACACGGGTTCTGAAAAAATAAACACTGCCGTGTTTCTCCCGAAGCATCCAGGAGGCATGCAGAAAGAAACTGGGTTTTCTGAATGCTCATCTTAAAGCCCATGGATTCCTGGACTTCTCTGGGAACAAATAATGAAACCTGGGTGAGTCGTGGTCTATATCAAAGTAATTAACAATCTAATTTGGCTAGGCAGTTGCCCCACTAAAAATAAGTTATACACCACATGAATAACCACAGTTCCTTTTCAACTATTTATAGGCAGAAAAATTTGTTCATTTGTTTTTGTTTATTTATTTATTTCTACCATTTCCATGGAAGTGAAAAATCTGACTAGGCCAAGGTTTCTGCCAGAATATTTGGTGTGGGAAGAGCTATACTTTGGTAGCTTTGAAATCCTCATTTCAGTACATGATGCGCTCTCTCTCATTAAGCACAACGGTGACTTGCTTATGTGTTACACTGTAATACAGGTCTCCATAAAGTCTTTTTTTAACTGTTAAATTTTAATAACTTGGGTTATAGGTAGGATAGAAACAATATCTAAGTGGCATTTAAAAGGGAATCTATTAAATTTTAGGGTAACTGTGTTACATGGTTGGAAACATTATCATTTAGATCCTGCAGGGGAAAATGACCACCATATGAGAGAAGGAAAATTGTGTACTTTGGAAAACACAATCCAAGTCTAATATCATCTTTGAGAAGGAAATTCTCTGCTCATTACCAAGAAGATTGTTTTCATCTTACCTATAACTAAAGTTATTAAAGTTTGAGAACTGTAAAATGCTTAATGAGAAACTGCAGAATAAATGATAATAACTAAGACTTGAGTTGGTATTTGCTGATGATTAACTTCAAATCTCTTTTGTGAGATAGTGCCCTGGCTTGCACAGTGCCCTCCTTGTGAGTGCATAATGACTAGATGGTTAAACCAGGAGGTAAAATATTAAGTGGGTAACCATGGAAACAACAATGCTATGGGGGTGCATTTCTAGTTGGAGTCAAGGGTAGAGTTGATATTTCAGCCAAAACTGAAAGCAATTTGCTTCCCCCATTTGTCCCAATTTCCTCCCCCCATTTCATTCAGTCAGATTAGGGTGTTCTTACTGGGACAGAGTGACAGTAACTTACCCATGACAAAAGTTTTGGGAGGTACAAGTGACTAACTATAGCCTACTGCAGTTGGAGGGAACAGACCACTATAGACACAACTGATAGCAGATCACTCAGAGATCCGTCCTGGTTGTCTGCAGACTGAGATCACATGCTAGTGTGACCATGTAAGGATATATTAGCTCTCTGATTCTTTAGTGGACAGTGGAGCTGCTAACAGATTCTCCTGCTCTTAGCTCAGACTTTGTTACCCAGGCTTTTGTTTCTGGAGACCATGAATGCCACTAAACAGAACAAATCACTTTCTACTGAGACATCCTTACTGCTTAGGGTTCCACTTTATAGACCTTCCTGGACATTGCTGTAGACTCTGGTGAGACTTACTTATAGAACTTTTAAAAAATATCAATATCCAAAGGTCATACTCAAAGATTCAAATCTTATTAGTTTAGAGGGAGGATGGGGTTTCAGATGTTTTCAAAGCTCCCAAAGCTGTGCGTCAAGCACCACAGATGGGACATATGAACTTGAAAGAGTGGTTTCCAATCTTGGCCGCATGCAGGGCTCAGCTTAGGACTTTAAAAACTCCGAGTACCTGGGTCCCATTTCCAAGAATTCTATTATGATTGTTTTCAGTTAGTGTCTGGCCAGGGGTATCACTAGGTATCCTTGGGTGTGTTAAATGCGCAGTTTAGGCTGAGAGCCATTCCTTCTTTGGAGAGTGGCTCCTGAAATACCTTGACAGTTGGGGAATAGAGCAAAAAGTGTTTCTCTGTCCCGTGGTAAAGACCAGAGAGGTGTTCAATTGCACAAGGGAAGTACCAGCTGGCTCAAAACGAGTGCGTGCACTTCAAAGGACCTCTCAAAGCTTTTCCACACCTCAGTGTGGCGCACAGAGGGGAGAGTGGCTTGCCATGCACTCAGAAACAAAACCAGAAGCCCCAAGGGCTTATGTAGCCTTAGTGAGTTTCTGAAAATCCCAAAGTGAAGAACTGCAGTGGACATGGGCTCTCTGCATTCCCATGGGGCACAGAATGAGGGGTTGGATGGGGACCTGAGCGGAGGGAAATCTTAGAAAGGTGAACTGCAATCAGCAGTTAAGGTCTGCTATGCTAGGTGAAAAGACCTGATTGTTATTCCATAGGCCATAAAGCACCTTTAAAGAATTTGGGATACAGAGAGAGGAGTGTAAGGAAGGTGTTTTAAGGAAAATTAACTTAGGGAGGAGCAGTAGAATGGAGAGAGGCTGACTAGGAAGAGTTTTAAGAATCTAAGGAAGATGTGAAGGTCTCATCTTTATGTTATGGAGATGAAGAACAGATATTAAGGATCTATGCCCTCTCCCCATCTTACTTGCTATGAAGGATACAATTCCACTCAAAGGCATTGCTAACTCCAAGTACTAAACTGTTAAATACAAGTGTGAGTGGGGCTGCTGGAGAAGACCCTAGACTACCTGTATTTATAGGTGTTACAGTTCAAGTATTAAAACTTAGGGTCATCCAGACAAGACATCTCTCTTAGTGATTTCTAAGCACTAATTCAGAGGATGTGCACTGGGCTAAGTGACTCCATTTCTCTCACAAACCCCACTTACCCCTCCATAGGAGATACCAGCCCCCTGCTCTATGGGCTCCTCTGTTTTGCTGTCTCATATAAGAAGTGGTGTGGGAGAAAATATGACTAAAATGATGGCACACAGTTTGGGGGGCAAGGGGACAGGAAGGTCTCTTGGCTTCACATCACTTTCTTGGTGCCAGTGGCTGTGGTTGGGCAGGACAAGTGCCAGCCAGCTCAGGATCAGCCGGGGGAGACAACCCTACACACTTCCATGAGACAGAAAGGGTACATTTTCACCACCTGCTATCAACAACCACTCCATGGTCCCTTGTTCGGTGTGTTGCAAGTGTACAGTTATCCACAGCCTGAAGCCTGAGAGGGGATAGGGAAAAGAAATGGCTTTATTAGAAAATTGCTAAGGATTGACTTGCATCACTTTCCTTTAATTATGTAAGGATGTTGTACAAATCATTAGGTAAAAATTTGATGTAACTCTTTTTCAATTAACCATGATGATTGAGGTAAAGTCAGTATTAGTGTGCAAATTCCCGGGAGAGCATCCTCTCTGCAGAATGGAATGTCTATTAACTTTCCGCCAAAATAAAGGTCACCAGACAGAAACCTTCCCCATCTAACTCTTACTTCCTTGAACATGCAATGTAATCAGGCAAGATGTGTCACACAGAGGAAACCAATGGTGCAATTATATTGAATATGCCCGGTGCATCGCAACCTGGTCCCCTATTCTCCCATGATGCTCAGAATGTCAGAGCCTGGGTCTGATTCCAAAGGCTCATGGAGTTTATTCTTCCTACTGTCTTGATTTTAAAATTAGGCAATAATCCCAGGGCTTCACCTGTAACACACAGAGTATCCAAAGCTTCTAATAGGGGCCAAAATCTGCAAAGAACCTGCAATAAGTACAACTCTAAATCTGAAAAACCCAGATGTTGCCTCATTTTCTGAAAAAAAGTAATATCTCCTTTGAATCTTCTGTCTTTTGTCCAACAAATTAATGTCAAATAATTTGAAGTTCTTGCCTGCCATTGCTCGAAACACCATGGAAATGTGTAGAGCTTTGCAGTGCTGGGGGAGCAGAAAAGGATGTGGCCCTTGGTCCTCAGTCCATGCTGACATCTAACACAAAGTTTAAGGTCCTGATGATCCCTGACTGTGGATCTAGGCAGGTGAGAGTATGGAGCATCCTTTAAATATGCTAGTCCATCATCCATTGTCCCTCTATCTAGTAGCATCACAGTATTTTCTTTTGGAGGAAACTAACTCTTCTTGTCTCTCAGTCCAGATGATTTGTCTGGAGCTGATTCCACAGACAAGTCCTGGAGGGGGAGACTTGACATAGCTGACCAGTTTATGTCATCACCCATCCTGGCAAACTTACGAGTCCAAGGATGAAACTTTTTTGAGATTATTCAATAAAAATTTGTCCCTGGGAATGCAGTTAGAATGACTGGAAAGTAGTACTCTCTTCTGGGGAGATTACTAAATTGGAAGGCTGATAGTGGCATTTCTGGCTGCAATCTACAGCTGTCTGAAGGGAGCTTGCCTGTGGAAGAAGGCAACATGGAAGACTGAAGATAAGACAGGTGTTAAGAGATGGAATTCTGATGGTATTATTGAGCTCCTATGCAGCTATGCCTGAAAGTATCTGCACCCCCTACACTTTCTAGTTACATGAGGTGGTAATTTCCTTTTCCTGTTGCATCTAGTCTCAGTTGGTCTTCTGTTAAATGCAACCAGAAAAATCTGCCTACAACAACGTGGAACTAGAGTGAAAATCATTCCACCTCAAGAGCCTCACTAATAGAGCAGATCTAGGTGAGGTGAGGCCTGACACTGGTAAGAGTTTAAGAAAAATATTACGTATACAACTTTAAGCACATGGCCTTGGATTGGGCCTATGCAAATGAAGACCTGAAACTTGAGCTTCTTAGCATCTTGGCAAATGGGAAGCCCAAGGACTGGTCTCCATTCTCTGAAAAAATTTTGGGTAAACTTACTAAATCTCTGTAATTCTCAGATCCATCATTGAAAGCAAGAAGATTGGTTTATGTTAAATCTCATGCAAGCTTTGTTCAAAAGAAAAAGAAGTTGCTTTAAATTAGATTCTGGGATATGTGTTTGGATGAAAATCTTTGTCTGGATATACTAATGGCTCAGGATCTTGGTATCATTCTTCCTTACCTCTTACCTGCAGGCCATGACACTGGTCCATTAATATTGGCCTAAGAGATGGGCCAGAGGATTCAAGGCCAAGGTTTATTTTCACCACCTCAGTAGGTGCATGAACAAGGAAGGAAGAGGTGCCAATACCAGGAGAAAAATATCAAGCTACCTTGCTCTCTTATGAAGTGTTTCTTTCCCAGCTGTCGGGAGCAGAGAAGCTTGCTTAAAGAATGTTTTCATACAAAATTTCTAAAATGCTGAAAATACAATAAGATTAACGGTCCCTGGAGGCTATGGCTTAAATATTTTATCTTCTTAGATATCAGTTACATTGCACTTTCCTCCAAGGATCTAAAGTCTTTTAAATATAGCATCTAATTAATCCTCTTGTCATCTGAGGATGGAGCAGCATCATTACCCCGATTGCACAGGTGAGGACACAGAAGCTGTGGGAAGGGTGTCCACTGGCAGAAATAGACCATTTGCAATCAATGGAGACCTTGGCCATGCCACTGGTGACCAACCCAACAAGGGCATCATGGGGTACCCATGACACGCCTGTCAAACATAGAACACAGCATTCAGACTGCAGTCAACAGTTTCCTCAATGAAATCGTGGGAGAGTCAGGAACATCTTTACCCCATATGCACAGAGAAAGCCTTGGAAAGCAGTGCTCACTTTACCGAGAGATAACAGATTCAGGATCCAGGTGATCATGTATCTAATAAATCATTTGATCAGTGCATCTTCACATACAGGCAAGCTATTTTGGAAACAACTACTTTATTAATACAGTTGGAATAAAATGGATTTTTTTCTCTCAAGTGATGAGAAAATGATGCAGAGTATCACTGACTTCTGTTTTTTGCACACTTCCCGTGTGTGTCAGGCATTGATCACACATGCTCACTGCATCTCTGACTTCTAGACTGAAATGTGCACACCATGATGCTCACATTCTGGAGGCAGAGATGAGCTGAAACAAACTTATCAAATTGGCTCAAGTGGAAGAGTGAAGAGTGTGATTCAGAATTCTTTTCACAGTTACTTTCACAATTGCTTTTCAGACTAATTTTCATTTTTTTCACTGCTCTGATTGTTTTAAGCCTGCACTCAACAATGTGGCTCATCACTGCTGATGTCTTCTCTTGGTCTGTGCAAGAGATGCTTGTGGAAGGGACACTGCCTTTCATTACGACTCCTCTGAGTGGGCATTGCTGTCACCACTATGGGTAGAGCGTGAAGGATGCTCCAGAATTTCACACCATAAGATTCTCACACTTTGACACAGGTGATAGTGTTCCCAGGAGAAGAAGGGGTTGAAAGAGAAGATGACATGGACAAGAGAATGAGAACAGAAGAGGAAAGAGACAGTGGGGGAGGAGGGGAAGAAGAGAGGCAATGGGTAGGTAGATAGATTATGGATGGATGACAGACAGATATGGATAGGTAACAGATACATAGACAGATACAGATGACTAATCAATAGATGTTAGGCATATGTAAAAGGTAGGTAGGCAGCTGATAGAAAAGATAGTAAGATAGATGATAGACATAGATACAGATAGATGATTGATAGGCAAATACAGATAGATGCTAGCTGATAGATATAGATGATAGCTACAGAGAGAAAATAGTTATACACAGGAGATAGATACTAAATAGATGTACATATAATATAGACAATAAGTATAAATGAATATATTTAAATAGAAATTTTATATAGGGAGACAGATAAAGATAGTAGGTCCTAGCTGAAGAGACACAGAGGCCAAAGAGAAGATATACATACCTAGGAGATTGATGATATAGATATGCATTGAGGGATTCTAGGTAGGAAGGTAGATATTGAGACAAGAGATATATCGATGCTAGATAGATATGATACATATATAGATTATAAAAGATTGATATATATATATAGAAGATAGATAGTAGATGGCATTAGGCAGATATAAATAGAGGCTAAATAGAAAATATACATCTATAGACAGATGACAGACCATATATAGACTGATCGATCAATAGATCAATAAAATGATAGATAGGTAGACAGATAGAACATGGGAGAACATTTGTCATAGATAGAGCAAAAGCAACAAAGAAATAAAAAGCCATCAAATAGAAAACAAACAAAAAGAAAGAGGAAAAATGCAGAAAGAGGTGGCAGAGGAAAAAAGAAAGCAAGAGAAGAAACACCGATACTGAGAAAGGCGCCACTGACCCGAGTTGTAAAATGACAAGGATTGAGTGAGCAGTTTTTAATACAGATAATATTGTCCGTGTAGTCTATAAATATAAAATTAAATGCTGACCTCTCTGGTCCATGTCAGAAGTCCAAGCCAGTGTCAGCACATATTGTTTTTATTTGTTTCAAGAGAAAATAGATCAACAACATTAACCTCCCAATGAACAGAGAATTGAATGAATTAAAAAGCAGAGCCATAAATCGCGCCAGTTTTATTGGCACCGTGATAAACATGCCCGCGGCTTCACAGGGAGTGGGGTCTGGGATATTCTCGGTACCCCGCAGCAGCCTCTTCACCACCAAGAAAGAAAAAGAGATATTAAGACCCTGGCGCTGTTCCCCCACTTCCACTGCCCCTATCCATCACCATATGACAAAATGCCTAGCGCATGCTTTCAGAAATATTGAGAAGGAAGAGGACCTAGAAAGCAGGCAATTTGGAAAGGCCCTGGGGAGCCAGAGTACCCCATCAGCCCACTCGCAGGCCATACTTGACAAGAGGAGTCATCATAGGACAGGTGGCAGCCAGCTGTGGGGCCAGAGAGTTCCGTGGTGCTCCCGGCCTGTCTCTGTCCCCTGCCCATTCTCCTGGCTGCAGCTGTGCTCAGGCCAGTCAGTTATGCACAAGAAGAGCTGCCTGCCAGGGAGAGAAACGTGTTTTATTTCCAGCTCAGAAATTCACACCCCAACTTGGACAGTTGCTAAATAAAGCATCCTTCCCCTCACAAAGCCAACTTCATGGGGACGTTTTAGCACTGACTTCATCATGAATCTCAACAATTCCTGATTATGATGATAGAGTCGATCCCACTCATTTACACGGGAGGACAGTCGCTGAGAGTGGCACTTCCTGCTCCGCTACTTTGGCCTCAGGAAGCCAGAGGAGAATTCCCAGAAATTCTAGAATCTTCTTTCTGTGCATATCTTTCTTACTTTCACCAACATTTTCTTAAGCAGATGTAATTCTGGAGGTAGGCAGAGTGGGGATTGAATGAATTCTTTCGAGTCTCCATTATTCTTTTTCAGTAATTCCCTAGCTGCCATCACCAGTGGATGCAGTGATTTTGGGGAAAAAAATCTTCTGTGAAAGAAACGCATAAAAAAAGCAACATAAATCAGACTAGAAATAATTTCCATTTATAAACAAAAGAAATGTTATACAGTATATTTATAATCCAATGGTAAACAAATTGACTAGATCATTAAAACTCAAAAATAATTACCCTTTGGAACAAATTTACAAAGCAATAAAGATTCTCCAGCTATTAAAATACTTTCAGATACGACATTATTTGACAAAGTTGTAAATCTGTATTGATTTATTTACAAATATTTTAAGTCTTCCTCTAACTGTGACAAAACTTGGTGAGGGTGACCAGGGTTAGGTGGGCTCACAGACATGATTTTCTAACCAGCTAAGTTTAAATGCACGTAATTTGATCAGAGAGGCCCTCTCTTTGATGCTGCGAGTCTTTGCAAGTATGTGCTTTGTCACGACCTGCTCAGTCTCCTAACTTAAAATTTTCTTTTTTATAATAAAAATAGGGTTTGAGGGTACAGATCAATGGTACGGCACTTGCCTAACACATATGAAGCCAGGGATTGCAACTCCAGCACCACAAAAATAATGATTATAATCAAAGTAATAACAAGGCCAGCATGTATAACTATGTGTGCTATACAATTTCCTACGAGTTTCCCTCAGATAAACACAATGCATTCCCACCATACCCAGAACTCAGAGCATCGGCAGTATGTCCACCAAACTGAGACACTGCAGGGCTCATTAGTTTGCCCAAGCTTAGCCTATATGTAAAGACAGGAAAAACTTCAGGACAAGACTTGAAGCACACAGCCTTCTCTCTTGGTCACTGCACTCTGCTCATTCCTTGGCCCTGCCTGGTGCTCCCCTGGGTCTCTCATCACATGGTTTTTGAAAGTCACACACATGTGCAGTGTGGCTTGCCCAGACCTGCCCTTCCCCACAGCTACTGTGTGTTACAAGATAACTGGAGCTTGGGTGACATTGTCCTCAGTCTAGCCACCCAGGACTCCAGTCCTCTGACATCCTGTCTAGAATCTCTGCTCGCACCTGATCAGCTCTTCTAGAAAGCCACAAATGCTTCACATCAGCCCAATGCACATCTGTGTCCACCAGATGTCACCACTTTGAGGCTGCCCTGCATCTTCTCAGTGCTCTGGGGTACCATGGGGAGAAGGCTTCTCTCTAGCTCCGGGACAGTCTGGTCAACTGCAGCCCAGGATATTCCTGTGTTGTTTCCCCCATGGAGACAGCCCCCTGAGCTTTGATCTGCAGCCTCCCTGCCACAGGACATGGGGCAGGGAAGAGGGACACCCTTCTGTTCTACAGAATTTTCTTCCCTGGGTCTCCAGCCTCTACTTTTCAGCCCAAACAGAAGAACACTCACAGAAATCAGCTCAAGCACAATCCTATGAATCTTCCATCACTTTGTCAGATTTGGTTAAGCACCTTTGCATTTTCTTGTGCTGTTGAACCATGGAGTAAATTTGCACAAGTAAATACAGTTTTCATTTTAATATCACCCCAAACAGAAATAACTATAAATCTGCGGTTTGATGTCAGTTTCATCGTTCTATAAATCCAGTTAGTTGAGGCACAGTAGACATCCTAGCTCGGGTCAACTGGTGAGGGTATATCATTCACCACGGCCTGGGCTGCAGAGACTAACTGCCCATTCCTCTGCCAATACACATTTGTTGCTGCGAGGCTTAGGGAAAGTTGTTCAGTTTTGCTGAGCCTGTTTCTTCCTCCTGCAAATGGGAATTCCTAAAGTACCAATTTCATGGTTTTTACAAATGTGTAAGTAAAACACCTAGCACATAGCAGATGCTCACAAATTTGAGCTTCTGGCTAAGGCTAGTCTTCCTAGTAATGCAGGAGGAGACAGGATCCAAGCCACAGCTCAGGTCAGTCCCCCAGGCTCTGATGACGGGGAAGGAGGTGGCTTGTACTTAGAGAAACATTTCTGAGAGCTGGCTATGGATCAACTGACGTAGAAAGTGTGCATGAACATTCTTGAGAGTCTCCTGGAGAATTCATCTCTGTGTCCACCAAAGATCAGTGAGAGCATTTCCTCCTGAGGACATGGCTAGCTCATGAAAAGTCTGCACAATGTGCAGCATCCTTTCCAGACCCTGAATGCAAATGAAAGGAGTGCAAATTCATGCTCTTTGCACTTCAAAGAACCCATTCTATCACTCCATCCAGAAGCAAGCTTTCCAATGAGGGCTGAGAAATGTCTACTGTGAGCAAAGTAGAACAAAGACATGAAAATGAACAATTATTGGGCGCCAAGCAATATTCACCTCACTCCAGCTAAATTTTTGTTAATTTTAATGCGTACTGGAAAAAGAGATTATTTTATTCAGGTAAGGTATTGGTGAACCAAGCCAAGATCTTAGTCTCAGACCACCAAGGTCCAGGTTTGGTTGGCAAAGAAGTGCAAGTGACTTTCTTAGGGAGTAAATGTTGAAATAGAAGAGACTATATTGGCACAAACCTAGTTAATTTTCTTTGTAATCAATGCATCTGCATTTGTCTACAATACTTTTTATTTTGAAAGCAGAGGTCTTGCCTATGACATGGATTGTTGACAGTGGTGAGTTTGATTAATTCAAGTGGTGTAGACACTCCAACTCGGTAATTCCAGATAAAAAAGATGGAGTTTGGCACCTGTGAGAAATAAAAGTATTAATCTCCTTTATCACTCTGTTTTATATAGAACTTTTATTAACATGTGCTCATGAAGGAGGGGCAGAAGATAAAACATCCACATGTCAGCCGTTTTCTAAGGGAGACTGGCAGGGGGTTGGCCCATAGATATTCAGAGAATGATGTTGAATTATTACCCACCATTAGGAGGGAGTGTTCATTGCTCATTTGTCTGGGATAGAAAAGCTTCTTCCATAATATTGAGAGCTAATAGCTCCACGAAGAGTAGAGTTTCGGTTCCTAAATTACCAGGATTGGCTGTGTACCAAAAGTAACCTCACCCAGCTTTCCATTTCTGCTAGAGCAGGAGAGATTCTGACCCCAGATCAGGTGTCCCAGGGGCCACGGGAAAAGCAGCCAAACATCGAAGCAGTAAACAAATATCAGGGAGCCCTCAGATTGATTTCACTGAATTCTGAAGTCTTATCCAGGGGTTTGACATCACGTGAATTCGTCTTCATATTTTTGTTTTCCTTTAAAGAATGTTTCTAACCCATGTCCAACCTAACCAATGACTGGGTGCCCAAAATGAAGGAGATTACTTTGAAACCAGTGATGCCCCTTCTGCCGGGCGGAGGCAGGTGCTTTTATGCCGCTCCATCGGTATACATTTTCTTCCTGTCCTCGTGGGTGACTGAGACCTCCCACCAGAGAACACAGGACTCCAAATACAGGCAAAGGTGACTGGTCCAGGTATCGATCAGTTCTGACTCACATAAAACCTTTCACCTCCCTCAGAGCATGAGGACCATAGTCAGTGTCTGATATTCCATGTGGAGATAAACTATGGGCATAAAAATCTGCATCCATGACAACATGGGCTATGATCTCATTCAGTTCCCCATGCCGAGCAGAGAGCAGCTAGCAAGAGTTCACTAGGGATGCTAGAACAGCAGCCTGCTAGGCAGACCAGGGGACATGTGACTCTGGGGCCATCACACAGTCCTGTTGACCATCCTCCCTTCCGAGGGTTGGCTGGGAAAAGTGGAGAACCAGGTGCGTGCCATTGCTGGAAGGGAGCTGACCACAGCCATCACCATTTACTATGCAGCCTTCATGTTCAGCTGTTGTGTTTCTCTCTCCCTCTTTCCCTTACCCTCTCTCTTTTTCTCTCTCTTTCACTTTCTCTCTTTCTATCTCTATCTCTTCTGTCCTTCAGTACCTGAGATTAAACCCAGGACCTCAGCACTAAATGACAATTCCATGTTTTTTATTTTTCATTTTGAGACAAGATCTTGCTAAATCGCATGTTGCTCAGTCTGGACTTCAACTTATGATCCTCCTGCCTCAGGCTCCCATAGTATTGGCAATATAGGCCTGTGTCACCATGTCCTGCTCTCCACATATCTCTTCACTCTGCCCTCCTGGTTGTGCAGGTCAGGATGGGCCTAGCTGCATACTAGAGCAGAACACTTTCTACGCCCAATGCTCCTCCTAGCACAATGCTACAGCACCACCCATTCCACACATCAGCCCTGGCCTGGGAGCTGGCGAGGAAGGAGCACCCTAATGTCCGATGATAAAGTAGAGATCCAGAGGTTACGTCTCCTCTTCAAGTCCTTACTAAGACATTCATACTCTTTAGGCTCTGCATGTAACCCAAAACTTAGGAAATGGCAAAATGGTTTATAAACCATCGTTGATTTTAAATATTTATTTTTTATCAATTAACGTCTTCAACACAGACAGTTGTAGTGCAATATTACTGTGATGATTACAGGATTTATTGAAACTTTAATCCATTACATACCACAAGCAGTGTTGGCTGCTGATGGTTCCCTCACTTAAAATCAGGGTGATGATGTCAGCAGTGCTGTGTGTCACTACAGACAGACTCCAGTGGGAGGTGAGGCAGACCCTTTTGTATGCCTAACTGTCACTGAAAGTGTCACCATATCTGGGTCCTCTGACTCCCAGGATCTTGGGTTTCCTGCCACTTCAAGACCAATAAGCTGCCAGTCTAGGTGTTGTTGGCACGTACCAGTAATCCTTGGGAGACCGAGGCAAGAAGATTTTCTCAAGTTCAGTGGCAGCCTGGGCTACACAAGGAGCTCAAGTCCAGCTTGAACTATAAAGTGAGATCTTGTCTCAACAAACAAACAAACAAGACACATGACCAAATATCCAAGTGGACAACTCTATGCCTGGCAGCGTCCATGGGGAGGGAATTCGTCTCTGTTCACAGGCAGCATGGCCACCACAGATAGCTAAGGAGACACTGCCTTCACTCCAAAGAGGAAATAATTGAGTATGGGTGATACAACAGCTGCAAAGCATTCTGGTAGGCACCAAGGCCCAAGATATCCACAAAGTGTGATCCAACTATTTGATGAATATGTAATTTTTTAAAAATACTGTATTAAAAGACATACGGTCACTATCTCCTTATTTTGAACACCCTTATCCATCCCATCATTCTTGCCACTTGCCGAAGACCCGGCAGTCCCTTTTCCTGAGTGTCTTTATGAGGTCTGAAAAAAATATGGCGAATGCCGCTGTTGAGCGCTATTTCAATGAAAAGGCGAGCTGTAAACACATTAGGCTGTGCCCTCATCCACTTAACTGGCAGATCTGGCACTGTGTGATCTCTGGATCTTCCTCAAAGTCAAAATGACCATGAAAGGTAGATATTTTGAATTAGTGCAGGATATCGAGGAAGGCAGGACAGTGCAGTGAAAGACACTCATGAAAGAGGACTTCCAGAACTGCTTCAGAAAGTGGCACACGTGATAGGATAGGTGTATCTGAACCAAGGAGGAGTATTTTCATGGGGGATTAATAGGAATGCATCACAATGTAATAAATCTTTAAAGTATTAACATTCACCATGTTTTCCACTCACATCGGGTATGAGACAAGGCTGTCATACCCCTTTACATCTCTGCTCTGCAGGAGATCTTAGAGGAAGGGAGGGCTCCGCATCATGTCACTGTTGTGCAGAAGGTGACCTGAAAATTTTTCATGAAAGTCTTACCAGGAAACCCTCAAGAAGCCTCGAAGGACATGACCAAGAGGCAGCCTGAGAACTCTGGAAGTTCTACCAGGGCGTCTTGAACATTTTCAGGGGGAAAGAGGACAAAGATGGGACAATATATGTAGTCTCACTTGTCCAACCCACATTTCCACCTTGTCTAGGCATAAAACATTTCTGAGTCCTCAGTAAACACCACTACCTCCTTCCTTTTTCTGGTCTTTGTGGTTTTGAAGTGCTGCCTCTATCCTAGGCTTAAGGGGAGTCATTGAGAGCATTAAAGTGCACCCCACTACACTTTAGGTTGCAGAGAGCAAGTGTTCCCAACTTCAGGAACTTTTCTTTCAATGTCCTTTCTCAGCCAATGGTCCCAGAGGGCAGAGTAAAGTTAATTGATACTAAGATGTTAATGACTAAAGACTGAGTTACACAATAGACCTCAGAGAATCTTAATAACAATGGAGTATTTAAGTCATGAACTTTGTTGTCAGATCCTGTCCCAAATTCCCCTCTTATTGCCTATGTGACTTTGAATAGAACAAATAATTTAACCTCCCTTGGCACTCATCTTTCTTTACAAAATGAAGTTGGTCATCTACCTCTTCAGTCCCCTCATGATTTAGATATTTGAGAGTTTAACCACCTAATTTGTAGCCAATGTCTTCTGGCCAGGAAGTAATCTTGGCATCTGTAGCAATACTGCAAATTTCTTGCCTCTGCTCACAATCTAGGTGACCCCACCCATGTCTTTCCTTTTTTTTTCTTCCTCTCCTTCCCTTCTTGTGGCTATGGTGAGAATCTTGGGGTTGTTTCCTACACTTAACAGAATCCTGCCACAGTTAGGTCAAGGTGGTTGCAGGTCCAGGATTGTCCCACCGTATGGGGCAAACCAGCACAGCCATAGAGTAACCCCAAGGGTAGCTGCTGAGGGACTTATTCCTGAGCCCTGGGGTTCATTCAGATGTTTGCAGAAATGGGGTAGTTAAGGAACTGAGTACTCAATCTACCTAGGTGCTCTGATGGGCAGTGTTTATGACCTCTCCAAAGTCACAGGTTGAAATCCTACCTCCAAAAGTAATGATATTCAGAGATGGAGCCTTCAGGAAGTAATTAGGGTTAGACTCAAAGATTTAGGGCTTCCATAATGAGATTAGCATGCTTATAAAAGGGTAGGAAACATGGAAGTATCCACTGTGCTTTCCATCGTGTGAGAATACACAGAAGAGAAAGCATCTATCAATCAAACATCAAGTGGATTCTCACCAAACCTTCCCGGTGTCTTGAGCCTGGAGTTCCCAGCCTCCGTAACAGTGAGAAGTAAACACACACTATTTAAGTTGCCCAGACTGTAGTACATTATGACTCTGACATCAGACACTAAGGTTATCTTCCATCTCTGATATTAATCTATGCCTCCACTTAACCAGACAGTGTCAAAAGAGTAGGTATCACTTAGTTCTTGCTGCATAGCAAACGTCCCCAAAAGAAAGAAACTAAGTTGAAAACCAATTACCTCAGTCCTTATCTTCAAGCCAACAGTTTGAACTAGACTTAGCCAAGCAGCTCCTTGGCCCTGGGCTAGGCTCACTCATGTCTTCCGTCAGCTGCAAGGTCATCAGAAGAGCGGTTGGTCTAAGATAACTCCTGCTGGGGTGGGGTGTTTCATTCTACATAGGTCTTCGTTCTCCAGCAGGCTGGCCTGGTCATATGGGTAAGGGGTTCGTGAGATGCTATGAGACACAAAGCAAAGGAAGCAAGGCCTTTTGAGGCCCACATTCAGACTACACACTGTTTCCACATTGTTGGCCAGAACAACTCTCATGGCCTTCTCAGGTGGATGAGATGGCGAAGGAGATGCCCTTAGTGATGGAAATAATGGCAAAGTCACATTGCAAAGACATAGAAAAAAAGGGAATGATAGACAACACTTTTGGTCATTTTTGCAAATGATTAATCATAATACAGCTATCAGGCCCTGGCTTTCCCAGGGCCCGGATGACTCTCAAGGGTCCTAACTGAGTAGGGTAGAGCCAGATTTCCCGGCGATTCCACCCCCACATTCTCCACCTTTTTGTTGCTGCAGTAACACTGCTATTTCCCCCAAACATGAGAAAACCATTTTGCTCTGTTACGTTTTCCACTGACAGTTGAGAATACTTTTTTTTTATCCATTTATGGGTGCAAATTAATGAGATGACAACAGACTGAAACCAATGACAACTGCTAATCTGTAAGCAAAAACAAGGGATGAGGAGCCGAGAGCAGTACAGCTGTTTTATTTTAATTGAGAAATGATTTTATGTTAGAAACACTCAATATTCTTAGCAAATTAAAAATAATGAAGTGAATTGATACCAATGATATTTTTTTTGCTCACTATCCCTTTGTAAATCTATTTCTTCACACAAATTGACAGGTCTAATTGATACATACACTATTATTCCTCATTAGTAGGCTGAATAAAATAATTCTTGATTAAATTTATTGCAATTTACCCATCCAGCATAATGTTTGCAAGCTATAAAAGTCAATCAACGGGAAACTGGGGGAAGCCAATGACATTATTACATTTTATATAATGCGTAAGTGGCCTCCTTGCCTGGATGAGAAGAAGGCCATCAGAAGACCCCCAAATGGGCAACACACCGAGAAGAGGGAACTCTGACCCCATGCAAGTTTTTAGAGACATCATCAAGGGTTCAAACCATTGCCCCTCTGTGCAGCTGGCCTGGGCTCAAGCCATCCCTGCTCTCCTGACCCAGGCCCATCCATAGCCTGGCCGCTAATCCATAATGGCTTTAACCTTTGGTGACCTCCAGGGGTCAGTGAAACCTGGCACCCACACCTAACCTCCCTCCCAGCTGGATGTCAGAGCTGCTAGAGAGGGTAGGAGAAAAGGAATCAGATCCCAGCTCTCTAGAGCTTTTCAGCCACAGGCCATCTATCCCAAGGCGTCCTTGTCACAGGAATCCCCGAGTCTGACTGTCCTCACCAGTGTCTCTAATTTGAGAATAACTGTTATTCCAGGTCCATGGATATGTTCTGTTTGGCCCATCAGGATTTTTTAGTGTATGAATTAGCATCATCCTTTAAAAACTTGGAGACTGCACATAAAGCTATTGTTTGCTCCAAGATTCTCATGGAGAGCAGGAATGTTTCAGCCCACTGGACCTTTTACTTTATATGTGGATCTGAGACAAAGCTGTGCTCTTTGGGTGAGTGCATGTTTTCTATGCCATATTTTCTTGCATTCTGCCCATTTTATTGCCTTCCTTTTCCTGAAAGTAAGTCAGTGACCCTCGTAGAAGATGGTCTTTGAGAGCATTGTTTCTTTCTGACTGTGCTCTGAGCTGGGCTGAAGTAGTGGCTGCTTGGCTCCTGACTCAGCAAACCTGGAGTCACCCTAGATGACACCAGATATACTCAATTGGCTTTTCTCCTGTACTAGAGACTCCATCCTTTTCTCTGGTCCCAATTCAAGCCGTGGAGCATTTTACCCTCTGAGTCTCCTTCATCATCTGTCAAATAGTCCTGATGTGTCCCGTTCTACAGGTCCTGTTCTCCAGGCCATGAGCTACTAACACATGCTTTTTGGCAAGGTCCTGGTAATGGAGAGGGGCTTTCTGGACTCCTGGCTACCTTACATTTCCACCTGAAGTAGTACCCTGGTAAGGATAGGCACAAAGGTAGTTATGTTGATGAGTTGCACATTTTCAACTAGAACAAGAGATGCAGCTGGAACATCATACACGTTCAGAAAGTGGTTTTGAATTTGGATTATACAACCACCTTCCTGCTCATCCCAGTTAGTTACTTATCCCTCTCAGTAGAGAACTTTTTTCTCAGATCGTCAACATATTTTTGGAACTATACATCAATCACCAATCTTCCAATTTTTAGAAGGAGTTTACCTAAAGCCAGGCCCAATGCCAGGAACTGCCCACCTATCTTATTCAACCTTAACACCACCTTGAAGGTAAGTCCTCCTCCCACCATAACTAAGGGGCTGTGCCTAACTGAAATTTCTCAACTGTGACTCTCAAACTGATGCCATCTTGCCCCAACAACCCTGGAAGAGAAAAACAATGGTCCAGCACACCTATTCATTGATCAGGAAACTAAGTGCAATACTCAGGACAAAGTGACAGTCAGAAAACGTATGTAATATATTCTCTGTCCTGCAGGAACATATCTATTTAGAGAGATAAGTTTCAATCTTGGTACTATGGTGTTATGGTTGATACTGTGTCAACCTGAGAAGTTTAGAAGTTCAACTTAGAGAGAGCCAGAGTTCTTACTTTGTAAATATCCTACTCCTGTGCAAGAGACGGTTAAGGCGAAGAGGGGTGGCCTAGGTACAATCTAAGGGAGTAAAAGAGGCTTGATCTTCCTCCACCTTTGCTCTGGCTGCTTTTGCTGGCTGCTGCCTTGAAGTGTTATCCCTTTGCCATGCCATCCTGCCTCTGAGCTGGCTGATTATGGACTGAAGCCTCCACAAACAGTGAGCTAAACAAACACTTCCTTCCTTCATTTTGGGGTGTCAGGTATTTTGTCCTAGCAATGAGAGAAAGGTAATAAAGATGGAATTTGGTACTGGGAGTGGGCCCATTGCTGTGACTGTACCTGACCATGTGGTTCAAGAGCTTTTGGGAATGGCTTGTGGGGAGACCACAAACAATGAGCTAAATAAAAATTTCCTCCCTTCATTTTGGGTGTTGGAGATTTTTTCCCAGGAATGGAAGAAAAGTAACCAACATATATGGTTTAAATATAATTTATCCACAGAAAAAAAATCATGTTGAAATTTAATTGCAAAAATAATGGTACTGAAAGATGCTGGGGCTTTAAAGAGGTCTTGACTTTTCCTCATGAATAGATTTACACTGTCTTGGACTGAATGAGTGTTCTCCCAGGGCAGGATAAGTTAGCATGGGAGGGAGCTACTCTGAAGCAAATAAAGTACAATCCATGTGTTTGTCTCTTTGCATGTGCTTGTCTCTGCCTTCTCCTTTTCCACCATGAGTGCAAGGAGCATGGAACCGTTAGCAGAAGCCAAGTAGATGCTGGCTCCATGCTCTTGGAACTCCAATTGCAAACCAAATTTACTTCTTTTGTTTAGAAGTTGTCCACTCTTGGGGATTCTATTATGGCAACAGAGAGTAGGCTGAGTCAACTGGAAATAAATTAAGTACAGACTCATTTTATATAATGAAAAAGGAGCTCAAAGGAGAGGAAGGTACAGGAGGCTTAAGTGCACCTCAAGGTCCCTTTGCCTGAGGTTCTGAGACTGTGGGAGTCTCTTTGGGGCTTGAGAAGAGCAGAGACCATCTCAGTGGAGGAACTATAAAAGCAAAACAGTAAGTAACAGACAGTTCTTAGGTTATACAAAGGAAGCTCCAGACACAAGACACTGTGTGTACAACTAAATGTAATCAAGGCAGTGAAAGAAGGTCGCGAGGCAAAGAGAAGCATGGGGGCAGGTAGTCGCAGGATAAGCACGGAAGCACACCAACTTCTCTGCCACGGACTGTGTGACATGTGCTCGGCAGTCCACTGGAGAATACCAAAGTGCTGGCAATCTGACATCTGACAGGCAATCCCACCTGCAAGGTCTACGAGAACAGGTACAAAGAACAACTCGTCTCTTCCATCACCCTAAGGACCACTCCTCCTCCCATTCCTTCTCCTCCTCCTTCTCTTTTTCCTTCTTCCCTTCTTCCTTCCCTCCCCTTCCCTCCTGGTGCCAATCTCAGAGAAGCACTCAATCATACAAACTCAAACTTTCCACCTGGGAGACTGCACCACCCTTCCTCCTGTTCACTCCTGCCCCCACGCTGTGTCCTGTTCTCCAAGATGCCCTTAATACTGAATTGTTCATGCTCTCTTTGACCCCTTATCATGGATGTAGTCCAAGCCATTATCAGTCAATCATAAATGCCACATATGCAGGGACTGCCCTGTCTTGTTCACCACTGTAGGCTCAGCACTCTACAAAAATGCCTGAGACCCAGAACTCATAATAATCACATAATAATAATGTGGTTCTTCACATTGGACACTTGTGTAGTGTCACTTATGATCAATGCCCTGTGTGAAGATGCTCACACAGCAATTCTGTGGGGGTGAATACCATATTATCATTTCCACACCAGAAGAATGAGCCTCAAAAGAACCCTCCTGAAGGTCCCACAGCTAGCAAGTGCCAGAGCCAGCACTGGAGACCAGGCCTGCTGTAGCTTCCCCAGAGTCTGGCTTCTTGATACTTGGGGTAGGTCACATCTATGGAAGCTCAGTGGATCTGTGCTGAGGAAATGAATGGGTAAAATATACTCCCATCAATCTCCTTGCTTCCAGCTGGGTTCCTTCTGAATCCTTCTCACTGTTGAAGCTACCACATAGGTCCGCAGGCATGAATCTGTTTTTGTCTCCCCTGCTTAAAATCTCCAATGGGTCCCCAGGCTTGAGGTGACCTCTCAAGACCAAGGCTCCTCCTCTTCATCTCCTCCTCTCTTCTCTCTTTCTTCAGCTACACCAAACCTCTCACATAGTCCTACAAGTTTTCTCTATGTTGTTTCTTTGGTCAAGCTCCTCCCTCACTCCCGAGCAACTAGGAGCTCACTCCTAGTGAGTATTTAACCTATCTGGTGAGTATTTAACGTTTTAAAAAGTTACTATGGTAAAATACATTACCATTAATCCCCTTCAAAATACTCCCCTTTGTTTCAAATATACTTAGTGCAGCATGACTGTAATTTCTGAATCATTTCTGGAAGTCCTTTTTCATGGGTGTCTTTCCAAGGTATGATCAAAAATACAGTGATTGCTGCTGTTAAGTGCTACCCAAAGTAAAGGCAGGATCATGAAAACATTACTGTGTGTCCTCATCCACTTTACTCTCTGAATCTGGCACTGTGTGACTTCTGGCTCTTCCTCAAAGACAAAATGGCCATGACAGGCAAATGTTTTGAATTCATCGAGGTCATCAAGGCAGTCATAACAGCACAACTAGAGATACTCATGAAAGAGGATCTCCATAACTGTTTCAGGATGTGGTAAGAGTGATGGAATAACTGTGTTCAGAGCAAGGGGAAGTATTTTGAGGAGGATTAAGGCAGTATGTCATTTATTGTAACTTCTTAAATTTAAACATTCACCCTATTTGTCCATCACTGGTTACTTTCTCTATTCCACCAGATTAAAGCTCTCCAATGCCCCATCCTTGAGCCCGATCCTATTATCCTGGTAGAGCTCCCCTTCAGGAGGGTGTTTCACACTGTGCATGTCTAGCACGACCAGAGCAGCCAGAGACTTTTGTTCACTGCTCCACTACACTGTCACATCCTTGAAGTATGACCTGCATTTTCTTCCCTCCCAGTCCTTCTCTCGCCATCACAGTGACTAACCCAAAATTATCATTGTCTCCATAAAACCCTCTTTGTTCTGATGAGTTAACTCAATAAAGTTATTAGTGAACAAAGCAAATACATAATTTAAGTGGGCTACAATATCAGAAAAAATCTTATGACCCTCAATGAGACAATATGACCATATAGGTAAATGAATGATTTGAAACTTTAATGAGCAACAGAATCACCCAGTTGACTTACTACGATGGATGCAAGAAAATGAGAGATGTCTGGAATTGTACATTTCTAATAAATTTCTAAGTGATGTTTGTGTAGTTGGGCTAGGAACCACACTTGGAGAGGTATTGTTTTAGAAGATTCTGAAATGTCTTCTGAAAGAAAAGTAGTACCCAGCAAGAATGGGATGATGCAGAAAGGAAATGAAAATATAGTATAGCCTTCTGTTTTGTCTCAGGTTTAAAATTCATCAGAGCTTCATATAAAGTATGCTACCTGAAGAAAAATAGTTTGCAGGGTCAGCCACACCCAGTTCAGTGTCAATAGTTATATGAAGTTCAAGTTTGTTGCTGAGTTACTGAATCTGGCTTACCATGGACATACTGACTCAGAATGGCCACATCTGGTCCTTAGCACTGGACTCCAGATGCCCAATCATAGAACACAGGTGTTTCTTAGATGCTCCATGCCACTGGTCACCAAAAGCTGAGTAAGTGGCAGTGCAAATAGCAATGACCCCTCCTCATCATCACTGGGAGCAGCTCCAACAAACCAATGGCATTCTCCAAACAGCACGAACAGGGAAGAAACAAACAGATTAATCTCTGAAATTTTGATACCCGTTCCAGACACAAGTAGCAACAAACTTAGCGATAAAGCTGTCAAAATATGTTCCACAGCCTCATTGGCAAGAGATCTGGACACACGAAAGAAATTCAGCAAAACCAAATCAGTTGCCAAACTGGGAGGTTTGACAGCGTGTTCAGGAATACATTTAGATCAAAACAGGAACACATCCAAAGGAGCAAGTGTCTCCATAAATTATTATGGAATGATTAGAAATAATTAGTCAGTGATTTCAAAATATTATATATATTTTTCAGTGGTATTGAGGGGACGTGTTATATAACGTGGGATTTTATTTTTACGTGGGGTTTTTCTTTTTTGCTTGCTGCTCTCCAGCAGTTTTTAGAGATGGGGGCCACAGATACACTGTTGCACCATGCAAATCACTGGGGCTTAAAAGAATATGACTTCAGGCAGCAAGGTGCCTTTGTAAAGCTATTAATGGGAAGGAAATGGCAGACAGAGAGTTCCCTTCCCTTCTGGGAGTAAGCTATGGGGTTAATCTCTAAATGCTGCTCCTAAATTAGAGTTTGCTATCAATGGAGCTCCAGAATGTGCTTTCACAAATGGCCCCTGGCCTCTTCCAGGTGTGATATTTGGATCTGCAGTGTTCCCCAACAATGTAGTGTTATAGGTTGGTCCTCAGGTGAGTGCTACTGGGAATAGTAGCAGGAGGCAAGGCCTAGTGGAAGGAGACGCGTTGGCTCATGATGGCCTATTGGGACTGCAGAATCTTCTTTCTCTCTCTGCTTCTCAGCCAGCCATGAGGTGAACAATCTTCCTCTGCCGGGTACTCTTGCCTTGACGTGTACTGCCATGATAGGCCCAAAGCAACAAGGCCAAACAATCATGGACTAAAACTTCTAAAACTATGAGCCAAAATAAATTTTTATTTTATTAAGATGATTTTTCACAGGTATTTTGTTACAGTGACAGAAAGCTAACTAACACAGGTGTAAGTGCTGGAAACTTGGTCCCCAATGTGACAATATGGGAGATAGGGCCTAGTGGAATGTGGTTAAGTCACATTCAGGAAAGATTAATGTAGTTCTCAAAGGACGCTGATTAGTTCTCATAAGAGTGGTGGGTTACAAAAAAAGCAAACCCGTTTTTTAAATCCCTCTCACTTCCTGGTTTGCCATTTGATTTCTGCCAGTTGCATGGTCACCTTGATGCCATCAGCAATGTTGTGACATAGTCCTCATCAGAGTCAACCAGATGCCGGTCCGATGTTCTTGAATCTCCATAACTGTGAGCTAAATAAACATCTTTTATAAAAATACTCTGCCTTAAGTATTTTGAGGTAGCTCCAGAAAATGGGCTAATACAATCCATGAAGGTGTGGTTGAACTAGTTTTCAATTCTGCTGAGGCTCAGAGAAGCAGAGGGACACAGTCAAGTTCACACAAAACTTCTACCAGAGCCAGGCTGATTTCTTCAGTCTGAGGGCACCAAAAACCAAAAGGATATGCCAGGCACTGTCCCTTGCCTGGTCCTTCTGCAGAAACCTCATTCTAGGGACAGCTCCTGGATCTGAATCTATTCCAAGTACTGTGCTATGCATAAGATTACCTACTCAGGGAACAGGAGATGTATCCTGGGCTCTGTTCCTTTGGCCAGTCCCAGAGCCTTCTACCAGACCTGAAAAAGGTACCCCAAATAAAGGAACCTCAGGTGTTAATGATATTCCTTCAAATATTGGAATCCTGGGAGGGAAGCTCTGGAAAGACCCTTCCTCCTCACCCTACAAAGGGGTGGAGGCAGCCGAGCACCACCTTCTTCACAGGGTGGGGAGAAAATCTCAGCCACTTGAGCATAAGGAGCCCCCAGGACATGGGGAAGTGACAAGACCACTGACCTGCCTGGCTCTACTTTCCTTCAATTTCCTCCTCATGAATTAAAACCTAACATTCTGCTAAGGAGTATTAGCTTTTAGGTTGCCATTAAATCAAATAATTATATTTATCCATTTGTTTTAATTACAGAGCACAGCGAAGCATATGTGTGAGTTAGCCTAAAAAGCCAGCATGCCCACCTGCTCCAAAGGGTGCTTTCCAAATTGCAACATGAGGAAAATATTACAATTAAATCTCACTGTTCTAGAGTCTCGGAGGAGGGGAAGAAGAAGAAGAAGAAGAAGAAGAAGAAGAAGAAGAAGAAGAAGAAGAAGAAGAAGAAGAAGAAGAAGAAGAAGAAGAAGAAAGGAGGAGGAGGAGGAGGAGGAGAAAAGGCAAGACTCCCAACACAGAAGCAGGCCTTTACAGTTACAGCCTTTTACAAGATGATCCTGAGCTATGTTCCCTGTCTCTGCGGAAGGCACCAGCATATAAAATGGTAGTGAATTTGCATTACTTCCAATCCATCATTCTCTGGGTATGCAGGCAAAACCAGGGGACCCGCTGCAACAAAGCTCAGCCTTCGTGTTGACAGATTCTTATTTAAGTGACTATGAATACAACAATTCCACAAATAATTTGTCAAGTGTGTGGCTGAACTGGCTCTGAACCCTGATAAATACCGATTCTCCTTCCACTACAAAAGCAGCGTGTTTTGTGTGCGGACACCGTGGAGCAGGCACGAGGATTTAACAATCGATGCTACTATATTTCTCTCTTTTCTTGTGTGTGGTTTAACAAAGCAAAACAAGAAAACAACTTTGAAGAGAGTGTTTTTCTTTTCCCCCTTCAGCGTTAAGTACCTGGGGTGACAATGCCCTGGGATTCTGCATCACATACTGCAGGATGACAGACACACGAGTCCCTGGTTTCGTACTTGGCTGGTCTGGCTGGGGCCCCTTGAGCCTTGGGACCCACAGGCAGTTGGTCTCAGCACTGCACCTGGCAGCTGGAATCCTAAACCCCAGGGCCTTGGTGACTGTGGGTAGCTGGTACCACACAGAGGCCTCGCCGGTTAGTCCCGTTGTTCAAGACATGTGTGGGAGACAAGGCAACAAGTCCCCTTGAACAAAACATAAATCTAATCATCTTTGAAGACTGCAATATACACCTAAATGTCTCTTGCAGATGTAATTTACTATGCATTATTAATTTATTTTTCATAAAGCTCCCCAGCTCTGGAGAGCGTGAGTGAGAGCACCGAGCCTCTCCGATGATAAGGCTCGTTTGTCAGGGGAAGGCGGGTGCAGGCACAAAAACAATTTCCCTTCTTCCAACCCCATCTAGGAGAATGCGCACGCTCTTCTCAGGGAAGGAAGCCTCCCACAAACTAGATTATTCCAGACGTTTTAATAAAGTGCTGACCTCTAATGGGACATGAACACTCCCGCCCGATTTGCAAAGTAGTGAGGTGACTTACCAAGCAAGGCTGGATGGCTGGCGTCAGAAGGGGCACCTGTATCAATGACACTGGCACTTTTAACTCTGGGATGGTGATGTCTATAAAAATCATTAAGGAACAATTAGCTCATTCTAACATAAAATGCTAATTATTTATTGTTTATAAAGCAATTTTAAATAATGCAAAGGCTCATGCAGTTGGGCCATCATGATTTTCCAGCCATTAACTTAACCAGAATTTGCATTTTGGGACTCTAGCCAGTGACTTACATGCGGTCCTTAAGTCATTTTTCAAACACCCTGTCCTATCTTAATCTATTCATCATTAATCACATTTGGTCACTTTACATAGAGAACACTATTCAGATGAAAGATAAAAGAAATACATTAATAAAACTAAAGCAAGTTGGAATACTTCAAAACAGAAGGTAGAGGATGAATATGGTTATCCAAGCAATTTATACAGCATGCACTTAGTATTAAAGTGGGGCTGGGGGAGCTGTTGCTTATAATTTAAAAGGGAGAGTAGGAGGGGGCTGGGCTGTCTGTGTATCGAATGCTATTTCTCACTTCTGGAGTGAAAGCATGTGATCAGGCAGGTTCCAGAGCAGCTCTGTCCTCCCCCACTTGGTGGTAGATCAACAGAGCCTGGAAAAATTCATGCAGTTCTCCAACCCAGATTTCTCCCACTAGTGAGCACAGCATGGAGAAGACAGGCTAGTGACTGCGTAAGGCAGAGTCCCCAAGAACATTTGAGTGTCCCTGTGAAGAACTGATATATCCACCTTTGGCACTGTTACTCCGGGTGCCTTGGGGGTCACAAGGAGGCCACGCTGGATCCCCTCATGGCACCAGAGCATCTCTGACTATCAATGTCCAGGCCACGTCCCCTGAGGCATAGTTGGCCCAGTGTGGACTCCTGGGCCTTCTAGGCATCATCCTTTTCCTAAAGACTGGACACAGCGTGAACTGTTAGCTTTCTTCTCAGACCTATGGGCAGAAGAGAAAAGGATGGGAAAAGAAAAAAGCAGAAGAAAAGCTGATGTCCCAAGGAGGGTGGGGGAGGTGGGAAGCTCAATCTACTACTACCAGCCCTCTCAGCAAGAAGACCCACAAAGAATCACATGACTTTCTGAGCCAGATGGGGTAAAGATTCTGTCCCCATTCATACAGAGTGCTCAAGGGGAACATTTGATGAGGTCACAGACCCATGAAGCAGTTACTTAGGACTGACTCTCTGGTGTCCTGTAGGACTTATTCAGATAATGCCCCTCAAAGGTTTCTGCTTCACAGATTGTGGAGAAGGGAAACAGTCTTTGGAATTTTTGGTGATTCAGTGTCAAAATCCTATCTTCACAGGATGAAGGCTGAGTTCTCCCTCAGCAAGAAGAGGAGATGATTAACCCAAAACTGGATGTCACTAATGCTGGGACCAATCATACTCTGGCAAGTAAGTGTGAAATCCAGTTTGTGGGCATCATGAAATCCAGTGGTACCAACATATGAGGTATAATGTTAAAAATATAGTAACTATTTACATTGCGAAATGTATCATAGTAAAAGGCACATTCTCATTAATCCTATCAAAATACTACCCCTAGCTTCAAATACCCTTATTCCATCATTCTTGCCACTTTCTGAAGCAGTTCTAAAAGTCCTGTTCGTGAATGTTGAGCTATTGTGGCTGCCTTGATGCCCTAGACCAATGCGAAACATTAGACTTTCATGGTCACTTTGACTCGAAGACCAAAAACTCACATGGTGCCAGATGTAAGCGAATAAATTGGATGAGTATAGTGTTTTTATTTGACAAAAATTACCACAAACAGTTGATCAATGAGGAGTGAACATAAAATATGGTGAACAGTAAAATTCAAAAAATTACTACAGAAAAAGACATATTGTAATTAGTCCTCCTGCAAATATACAAAATACTCCCCTTTGCTTCAAAAAGACTTATCTCATTGTTTTTGGCAATGGATCTTTTGCTATAATATGCTTTTGCTTTAAATTTAGACAAGTATCGTATTATTGAATCACCTCTTGTATCCTGTATATTGGATATAAGACTGATTGGGCTGTTGAAAGCCAAGTAGACAGAAAACCTTACTAAAATGCTTTTTACTTTGAAAGCACAGGGCAACTATGAAAAGTTTGGAAGCAGAAGAAAAGGTATGCATAGCATAGCTGGTCTCTAGTTTTCAATAAACACACTAAAATGTGATGCATGTCTTTCAATCCTCACCAAGGTTATCATGGACATAAAATCAGGTCTGTGACAATGAGACACTGAATCTGTTTGCTTCACCTCTATTTCTGGCACCTATAGCAACTCCTAGTACAAGGTAAGTCTTCTATGTTCTTGGCTACACAAGATATTAAAATCAAATGCAATGGAATGGTTGCTTTTTATTTTGTTGTTGTTATTGTTGATTTTCTTTCTTACTAGGAATTGAACCCAGGGGCTCACATATGCTAGGCAAGTGCTCTATCACAGGGTTATAGATGTTTTTATTATTTTTTTATTTTGAGTCAGGGTACTGCTATGTTGTCAGACTGGCATTGAACTTGCAGTCCTCTCTGTCAGCCACTGGGGTAGCTGGGAATACAGGTGTGCACCACCACACCCAGCCCATGGGGAATGGTTTTAATGAGGTTAAGCAGGGTCTACTGGTGCACAAGTGGGGCTTGAATCTGGACATCTCTGATAGCCAGAGAATCCTGGAATATATATTTTGTACTGTTATCTGCTACCCTTTGGCCATGATTTTTATTTTATTATTTAGATCCTGTTTCTAAGTACTGTGATATGCACAGTACCCTATGGAACCCGGTCATTGCCAGACACTGCTGGAAGGGACAAGGCTGGCTGCCAACACAGTGTAGACTGAAGGAGAGACATCCAGCCAAGTCAAGCCAAGAAGAGCGTTGCTCTAGGGTAGCAGGAGGAAGGCCGCAGCTGAGCAGTAAGGAAGCACATGGGTGCCAGGACCACCCGGTCACACAGCATGTCTTGGAACATTAACACTGATCCTGCCCAAAATCTAGAGTATAAGCCCTGCTGTCACTCTGAAACTTGACTCTTTGAATAAGTACCCTTGTCCTGAAATGGGTAAAGGAGAAGATGGAGCAGAGGGAAGAGACAATGGGATGGCAAAGAAGACAAAGATCTGGGAAAGGAAGTTCAACACTGGACACTGCTGCTGTCCTGCTAGGGCAGGTGTCTCAAAGGTTTAGCCTCTGGATGCATGCTGGTGGACACAGGGCTTCTGCTCGCTGTCAGGCAAATGCTTGAGGTCTAAACCTTGCCATGAGGAACACTGAGACAGGGCTTGGAACAAGCTTGCAGTCAGGGAGTATAGAGTTCCCTAAATAAAGCAGCAAACAGAGAGGAGAATTAAATACATACTTTCATTGTAGACCCTTTGTTATATGACCTGCGACATCACCAGAATAAAATGAAAAGCAGTATTGTCCTACCCTGGTGTGTGGGGGAATGGTGACTTGGTGTTGCTGAGATTCAATCAGATTCAAGATTCTGCTTGGTGGGTTTGCTGTCATCATTCACCAGCTGGGACCCAGGTTACCTGATAACATAATCTCATGGGTGTTTATCAAACAGCTCCTCCAAGTTTTTGTTTGTTTGTTTGCATACAACAAAACTTCTTCCCAAAGAAACCAGTTTGTGAAATCTCAGTCCAAAAGTAGTAATGCTCTATCCACACATTAATGATTCCAAAATTCTCCATTATGAACAATATTTATCAAAAACAGCCCACTATCAGATGAAAGATGTGCCTTATCTTTTCTTGTCAACTAAAACATTATTCACTGAAAGTTTCTTTCATATCTGTTTCAGGGGTTTCAGTGTCATTTTAAATTGCAAATCAATCATATATTGCGAAGCCCTAGTTCTGTAGGAGAGATTAACGCTCTGGCTAAAATTGTTTACAAAGCCATTTGTAAACCTTCTGCGGATGCAGATGAGGCAAGTTTACCAGTTTAACATTGTTGATCCCAGAGAAAGCCTTAAGCAATGACTTCAGAGGGCAAAAAAATTTGTTCATTTATCATTATTGTCATGGGCTTTCGCAAATGATAACAATTTGTCTTCATCCTATTTTTAGACAATGAGCCACAATAGAGTCCAGAAAGCCATTTTGCCAGATGGGAGAAGGTGCTTTCATTGCAAAATGTTGTCTTTTCTTTCCCTGCCCTATAAAATTGGCTTAAGTGAGAACCAAGGATATGTTTTAATGTCAAGATTCCCAGAAGACATAATGACATACAATAAAAGCATTGTCAGCCTCAGGAAGGATGTGGTTCAAACGCACTGAATACGATTTTCAATCTAAAATCGCAACTTCTAGGATAGATACAAGCGTGGTAAAAGTCTGGAGGATAGTTATGGATTTTAGCACGCTTTCCGTCCTTATTAATATTCCCCCTTTTTAAATGAAACACTGCAATAGGAAGCCCAATTACTTCTCATTAAGATGAATAAAAATGTTAGAATAAGCTGGACATAAAATAAACATTTAAAGTGATATATGGTTAATTCCTCGGAGCTCTGAACTACTAATCAGGAACTCTCTATGGAAGAGAAGATAAGAAAATCCAGTTTTCATTAGAAGTGTTCCAGATTTCATTGAATTTCATCAAGCTCCCGGCATGCTCCCCTCGCTGGCTTCTGGCAGCATCCTCTAGAGGAAGGGGCACCTGCTTTTGTGTGTTTGACAATATGTATCATTGGAGCTAGCCCCGCCCCACACATACACATCCACCCTGTAGGGGCCAGCACCTGACTCCCTGGACCTCTGTCAGCTTTGCCAGTCTGTGCTGGTGATCATTTAGGGCTGATCCGACTTGAACACAAAAGCTTGTTTCACCTGTCTTTCCTTTTATGGAGGGTGACTAGCAGATAAGACATCAGAGACCCAGCAGTACAAAAGTCAACACTGAGGACATGGTGTGTGGGTCTGGATGCAAGGGCAGGGGTAGGGGAGCACAAACTTCTTACTCTAGAACCCTTTATCGCTGGGCTGGTACTTTAGCAAATAGTACTATTGACTCGCAGGACACGTGTTGGAGAAGAGTGAGAGCATTGTGAGTAGTAATCCTTCTAAAAACATGACCCCAGATGCCCTCTGCACGCACACACACACACAGACACATATCCTGGAGGTTCGTAAGAGGAAATCTCCAAATCTCATTTGGAGAACTGGAGAAGGTGGACCTCTCAGATGGGACTGCTTGGGTGTAGAGCAGGCATTCAAGCCAGGCTGCTGCGGCCTGCTCTGCTCTGTGAGGCAGCAGCTAGAGGAAGATGATACTGCAGAGACTGGGCCACTTCTCAGCTGAACAGAGTGTAGACAGGATCTGTCCCTTTTATGCTCCCTGACTTGCAGATCCTCCTGGAGAGAAAGTTGCTTCTTCACCTGTTACTTCCTGAAAAGCAGACAGAAAATTGGGCAGGGTGATACAGGCCTATACTCCCACATTCTGGGAGGCTGAGGCAGGTGGACTGTGAGATCAACTTAACCTGGGTAAATTGGTGACACAGTGAGACCTTGTTTGAAAATTAAAACTAAAAATGGCCATGGACTTCAGTGCAAAGGCCCTGGGTTCAATTTGCATTATAATAGATGATAGATAGATAGATAGATAGATAGATTGATTGATTGGCAGATACCCCTTTTAGGGTGTTCCCCATATGTCTGCTCATCTCTCATCCAGCAACACTCGGGCAATGATGCCTATGTCCCCAGCCCCCGCCCATATCACGTGCTCCTCCGTGTTCCTCTACCTACTCTTCCTCCTCAAGCCCTTTCCCTCCCTCCAGCAACAGCTCTGGCAGCCCCAGTGACCCCTTTTCCACTCCCTGCTGCCCAGCATCTGAACCAGCTTAAACTTGAACTATGTTATTTTCCAATCATGACCATTTTTAGTTTCGCTTTTGTTTCATTTCATTTTGTTTTTGTCAGTGAGGAAAGCATTTATGGGTCAGGGATTGTATCATTCAACAATTTTAAGATGGCCTAAAGGAAGACATGATCCTATAAGTCAATTTTTTCTCTTTAAAATTTTATTATTCAATGTTAACTTAAATCACAAAACTATTCATTTATTTGCCCACCTAATTATAAAGGCCAAGACTTCCTCTAGGCTTTCAGTTCTGCTGATGGGTGCACTGTTTCTTACGTAAAGTAGAATGAAAATGAAAAAAGAATAAAGTTGAGCAGAACCAAAGTAGAACCATAGTATAAAAATCCATGAAAGTATGGTAGCATCTTTAAAATGGATGAAAAAGATCCTTAGAAAGAACCAAAATGAGTGCAAAACTCATAGATTTGTATGATTTGTCTCCTATCCTGTATCCTTTTCATGCCTAATTTCCTTGAGGATTTTTGTTGACTCATCCCAAAGAGCTGTGTCTAATTTTTAAAGATATATTTTCCTTCACTCTCATTAATCAGAGCTTTATGTCTAAGTATCATAATTACAATAATTATTGCAAGTGGGAACAGTCTCCCTCCTCCCCCCAGTAGTAGGGATTAAACTCAGAGCCTTTAGTCTAAGCTACAGATAGTCCTTTGTATGTTTTATTTTGAGACAAGATCTCACTAAATGACAAGGTTGCCCTGGCTAGGCTCCAACGCATAACCCTCCTGCCTCAGCCTCTCAGAGTGCTGGGATTACAAGCATGCATGGCAAATGTTGACCTTTTCTGCTGGGAGAAGTATGCAGATATTCCAGGCCCTGGAGTATTTGTAAGAGCTGTATATGTCACTCACAGTTTCCCAGAAGAGCAAAAATTTTCTGGTACATTAGTAAATTGCTTAAGTGGAGCTCAATCAAAGAATCTTGATTTTGAGGTCACTTATATTTGGGTTCAAATACTGTCTTAGAGATATTAGGAAAGTTAGCTCCTACATCTAAATTTTAATTTCCTCATCCATAAAGTGAGGAGAAAAATAGTTCCTTAGCATAAGAACATTGTCAAGCGTGTAAGTTAGATGGTGACTGTGAAGTCCCTAATAGAAGATTTGCTGCTATTGCTGCTGATGCTGGTGGCAGTGGATAAATTTGACTGGTAAGGTAAGAAAAATACATATAAGGCAAAGTTTACTATTTTAACTGTTTTAAGTGTGCAGTAAGTGCTTTCACGTTATTGGAGAACTAACCCCCGGAACTCCTCATCTTGAAAAATAAAAATTCTGTACCTATTAGGCAATATCTTTCCATTTTTCCTACCTTCAGCCTCTCTCTGACGTCTCAGACATGACCATATCTTTTTCTGTAACCACCATTTTTGCCCGCTGCTGCCTACCTCCCATTTGGACCACAAAATGTCAGTGCCAAATGAAAGAGACAGACTAACAGGAAATAGAGAAGATCATTCTTCTAAGACATTAAGGTCTCAAAAGTCTAAGCCGAGAGGAGAGAAGCACAAACCCCAGGCTCAACAATTGATTAGAAGATAATATGTCTTTTTTCTTTTTTTTTTTTTTGTCTCAGAAGCTATATAAGTGTTCCAGGGAGGGAGAAAAAAGAAGAAAAGAGAAAGCTTAGGTGTTGATAGGTCCGTGAGAAGGGCCTGGTATTTTGGGACTGATTCTCCAGAAAGTTGACAAGAACTTTCACAGGCATCCTAGACAAGGACGAGCAGACACCAGGCATGACCCGATGAGACAGAAGAGTGACACGTTGGGGTGAACACAGCCATGCCAATTTCAAAGACCTTTGGGGGAAAACTGGAAAGTCTTTCTCTTGGGTAAGATTGTTCTCATCAGCCTGGCAAAATGAAGACAGGCATTAAAAATTTAGCTGAATATAGAAAAAGAGAGTCCACATCATTTTTCTTGCATTCCTGATAAAGTATGCCCTACTCAACACCTTCAGCCTCAACTGGGGCTCTGGATGCCTGTGATGACACCTTACCTGGCTCTGCTCAGACTTCTGGCTAAGGTGTACAATAGGCATTCTGCTTGATCAAGTCACCAAGTGGAAACAGAGCCAATTCATTCACTTAATAACATCAGCTTAATAACCATATTAGCACTACATTAAGCAAATATGTATTGATCACCCACTGTCCCGGACACTTTTAGGCAGTCAGATTCCAAAGGGAATAAAAAAGATACACATCTCCCCCATAAGAAGAAGGCAGCCTGTCAATGAGGCAAAGAAAAGAGGAAGAGGAGGAGGAGGGGGAGGAGCCTGCTCTCAACAGGAATTATACGTGTGTCAAGCAACGGTTTGCCAAGACGTCAGGCTTGTGTCTTCCTCACTGTAAATCAAGCTCAGGAACAAAGCATTATAATAGAAAATGAGACCGTTTCCCAAAGTGAAAAAGCTCAGTATATAAGAAATACACCAAGTTAGCAGTTGTGAATTTTATTCTAATTCATTACTTAACCAGTTAGCTTGAAACTGTATAAAACAGACCATATTATAATTATTCAATGCAATTCATTTTAAGCAATGCTTGTTCCTACCGATTCTCCCTACCCCCAAGGCATGCGCAAGGACAACATGCACACTCACAGGTCCATGCACACAGGCCTGGTCTTGCACATCCAGGTTGGTTGCTCTCTCTCCTGGTAGGAGGACCAGGATCATATTTGTAATTTCTACTCATCTTCATGGAACTCCAGTGCACCAAGGCCTTGGTGCTTTCCCAACACTGATTATGGTATATCTAGCTTTGACCTAAGCTAATCAGAATAGTTTCATACACATGGATAGAGGGATGCAATTCATGGGTAAATGCGCAAACTTCAGTTGTCTAATCAGACAATGACGCCTGAGGTTTCTACATTAGACCAGAAGAGGCTGAGAGCAGAGCTATTCAGAGTGGAAGGCTAATGATTTTAAAATGTTTATGCTTGCATTTGGCTCTTTGCGAAGGGTGGCACCTAATTCTACTCCCTTTCAGTGGTCTAGAGGTGATGGCTTGCTTCTAGAATGTGGCAAAAAGTCACTCTCTGCAACTTCAATCTTGGTCATAAATCTGACACATTCTCCCACTCTCTGTCATTCTGGAGTCTTTCACCTGGAGAAAGCCAGCTGCCATATTGTGAGGAAGTTCAAGGATGAAGAACCAAGCCCCCAGTCCCACTGCCACCGTCTATCAGCATCAATGTGTCTGCCAAGCAAATGCAATCCTTCTGGAACCAAATCCTCCAAATTCACTCAAGCTTTCAGGTGACTGCAGAATCAGTTGCTATCTTCACTTGCAAGCTCATGAGACACTCTGAACCAGAACCACGCAGCTTCCCCTAAATTCCTCAACCATTTTCATATAGGATAACAGGAGGCTTTTGTTATAGGACATTACTGAGTAGTTACCTGCATAGCAATATACAGCTAACACAGCATCTCATAGCAATATAAAATCATTAAGATCCTGGATCAACACTTTCATGAAGCTTAGTACTTTAGGACTTTTCAGCTTACCGGGGCAATAAAGTCTCTATTGTTTAAGCCAGACTGTGTTGGATTTTTCCATTATTTTCTATGAAAAGCGTCTCAGCAGATACAGTCTGAACCTTTCCTTTTAGTCTCAGACTTCTGAAGGGAGCTAAAGGTATGGATTAACTGATTTTGTAGAGCTTTAGCAGGACTCCTTATCCCAGCTCCTCCTGTGCATAGCCATGGCATTTACATCAATAGAAACAGATTCAGTTTCAGTTTCCCTGTAGAGAATTCATTCCATTGTTTAAGGATGTAATAAGTGGGGATGAGAAGGTAGTTTACATCTGAATATATAAAGGGACTATAGATAATAACCTTTAACAGTAGCAGCTCTGTAGATATCAGTTGCTATTTGGCTGCCCAAAATAACCAAAGAGAAGGGACGAAGTGAGATGTTACTTTTTATTCAACAGTGGGCTTCGTAGCATTTTCAAATTAAATTGAAAAGTGAGAGTATTATGTAGTGGTTATAGCACTTTGGGGCTGAAAACTCAGGTGTACCATTTTTGTTTCTTTTGTAAATAACCTTTTGCAATTCACAAAAAAGAAAACAGGGTTTTCCTTTAAAGCCAACTGAAGACTATTCTCTCTCTCTATGTCTCTCTCTCTCTCTCTGTCAAACAAAGAAGAAAGATCACAATGAGATAGTATGTATCTCAATCTGGAAGGAATAGGCTAATGTTCATCCTGGAAGCCAAGATTCCAAGTTAAAAGGAAGTTCTAGGTGAGTATCTTCTCCAAAGGTCTCCATCTCCTCTCACAAAACTAAGGTGAGTGGTTGACAATCATGGCATGCCATCTGTCAATAGCAGACCTTGACAAAGAACATAGCCAGAGCCATGTAAAATCTGCTTATACAGAAACCATCAGTGCCTGATAAGAACAATCAATGAGTTATATTTTTATTGGATTTTTTATGCCCTACTCCTGTACTTTCTTTCAGAATGAATTATTGACTCCTTATTCAGGCAAAACCCTTGAAATTCACTTCTATGGATTTCACCAAAGCTGTTCTTAAATCTTATTATATTTTCCATAGGAAAGTGTTTTGGGAGGAGAGTTATGTTTAATGGTTTGCTTTTGAATTGTAAGAACTCACTGTAGATTCTAGTATCCTCTTAGCACCTGTTATCCTGAGCAATTCTCTGTAAGCATTAGCCTTGAGCCTTCAATATTCATTATTTTATTTGAAACAAGAAAAGTAGCACACACTCGTATAAAACTCACTACACTTCAAAACCTGTTCTCAGCGTTTCCCATTTAATTCATTTAATCACAGTCCCATATGCATTTTCTTATCCCAACCGTTGGCACATAGTAGACACTACATTAACAATACTCCTTTAATTTGGGAATAAAATATTAAAAAGCATAATTAATGGGCAGAATACAAAATTATCTATTGTAATATTTCCCATGAGTCTAGGTGACACTAGTCTAAAATATTTTTACATTTCAATTCTGTGATCATTTTATTTCTTCACACATATGTACAATGAAAGAGCATGATTCCTGAAAATCAGTGTACCATCCCCCATCCATAATGTCTATCTTCACCTTAGTCCACCTGATATCACTAGGAACACAAGACAGACACTGTACTTCAAAGACAAATGCCATCTTAATTGTCCAGGTCTCTTTTTTTAACATTTACCATGGCTTGTTGGGTCTAGCTCAAACCAGCCAATACTTTTATAAACAGAGGAAGAAAAAAATATCACCACTAAAGCCTAAATTTCTAAGTTATTGGTGTGTGGTAAAACTACACAGATCCCAGTAACCTTGCGGGTACAGTGCCATGCCTGGCACTAACATTAGCCATGTTAGACACATTATGTGTACCTCAAGAGACCTAAATCCATATGGGTATCAACTCGGTGCAGCCTTGTGCCACCAGACTTTCCTGTCACTACCCACAGTAGTGGTGCCCTAATGGATGGGGAGGACCCAGGTTCTACTTACTGATATGTAAGCTCTCAGTTGAGACACTGAAGGATATCTTGCTCCTGCTGACACAGTTTATACAGAAACTCTGAGGCCATGCCATGAAATGTGCCATCTTCTCTTTAAATTAGGACCAGACACCACACCCATGAAGTCAACCCACTACAGAGGCAACATGACTGAGAAGAAAGAGTATTCGTGGTGTTTAATCTTGGACATCTGGCTTCAAATACAAGTTCTACCACCTGTACTTCTCTGAGTCTATTTTCTGGGAAGGTTAATATAAACTGAGAGGATATTTATATACTCTTTGAAATGGTGGAGGAAGCAATGAATTAATATTGAATGTTGCCTCTTCTTTCTGGCTTCTTTTCTTGAGCTCCAAATTTGTACAAAAGACCAACTACTTAGGGTCTCTACCTGGTTATTCTACAGGCCTACAGGACAGATCTAGACTCTAAATTTGCACAAACTGGAAATCTGCTTCATGACCATGTCTTCCTCTCATTCTCTATTTACATCAATTCAGTAACTCAGACAAAGCTTTCATCCTGGACTTAGGCTTTGACCTTAGAATGGCTTTCCCAGGATGCCTGGTTCTATAAGGCTTGGAGAGGCAAACATGCTTACAAAAACATTAGGCAGATGAAGGGAAGGATGCCTGTGGTCTAGTGGAAATTGTGTCAAACCAGAATATTCTTGATCTACTTAGATAAAGCAGCTGTGCCAGAACTGCTAATCCTTGCTATGCAGGAACAGGGACCTCAACATTGCCAGACAACTTTTAAGAGTAATCGATCATATGCATATATATAAGCACTGAGATATACGTTAATAAATATTAAAAACTAAAATTGAGTTGTAGAAAAAAGGGAAGAGAATGGTAAAAGGAAATATGTTAATTATATCATTAATCGTGATACAGAAGAAGATAATGCGTAAGTAGATAAGTGCTAAAACCGACATATAGAAAAAATGCAGACCTTAAATATCAGGAGAAATAATGCAAACAAAACAAAGTCTAAAGAACTTTAAAAACAAACAAACAAACAAAAGCTAATAGATTTCAGAACAACACCAAATATGTGTCCTAGTATATGTAAATCTCCTCTATTGATTTAATGGGAAGAATTTTGAGTTGGCCCACAGAGCAAAGCCAACCCCATGCCATATTTAGGAGTCACAAAAGATCAAGTTATTCATCACAGTTGAATATAACAGGACAGTCAAAGACATACCAGGAAGATGAAAATTTAAAAACAAGCAGAGCCATACACTTAATATATGAACAGATGAAACTCAGGGTAAAGATATGAAAAGAGATGTAGAAAGACACTTGAGTATGCTGAGAAGAGATTCCCAGGAACAATGTAACCATTCTGAATACCTACACATCAGATGACACAGAAAGAATAATAAAGCAGAAATGACAAGTGACTGAAAGAAAAGCAAACTGCAGCCACACTGCTAGGCAGACAATTTACCCTTTGTAGCCCAGGATGGTCCCAAACAGACGAAAAGTGGGGTCTAGCATTCTCAGACTACCAAATTCAAAATAGAGACAGTGCTGTGGTACGCAGCCTATGCACCTTGACAATAGATCACTTACTCTCTTTTCTAATGTTCATAAACATTTATAAAAGAATTGATCACATTATAGGCCACAAAGAGACCCAAATACATCAAGCAATAACAATGGCAACAATACCAGCAGAAACAGTGTAGATATTGTTCTTTAAGTAAAAAAGAATTAAATAAAATCAGAAAATAAGTCCTTTTTACCTTTTGAAATAAAAAATAAAGCTCTCAAGTATACTTCTAGATTACAGAGGAACAAACAACTCTCAATTTAAAAACAAATTAGTGAAATATTGTCTATCAGAAAATATGGGCACAGTTAAAAAAACAGAGAAAAAGCCATAAGCTCAAAAATTTATGCAGAAAGTTAAACATCACATGATGTCCCTTATTGGAAATGCAAAATATAAATAAATAAAAGAGTGAAATAAAGAAGAGAAGATAAGAAACAAAGAGTCTTTGCTGATGTAGAAGGGAATCAAGAAAGGAAAGAAAGGGATAAAAAATGATCAAAATATATTGCGTACATGTACTAACTATCCAATAGAAATGTAACTATTATGCATTTTAAAGACACATTAATAACGAAGTAAAGAAGGAAAACAATATAAATCAGGAATCTGACTCAAAATAATAGAAATTAAACAAAGGCAATGAATCAATAATTATAAAAGCAGAAATAACTAAGTCAGTAAATGAGAGATCCAGAGAATTAAAGAATAAAGCCATAAACTGTTTAGCCAAAACAGGTCCAAGCCTGGGAAAATGTTTGTCACCTTTCACCAAATCAACTGACCCAGTAACATTTAAACAACCAGTGCATCTAAAAGGAAAGAAAATTCTCCAAATCTTTCACTTGAAGCAAATATAATATTATTCCCATACCCAATAGGGATTGAATAAAATTAACTAAAGAGTAGAACTATAGCCTAACTTTGTCATGTACATTGGTGCAAAAATCAAATATAAAATATTAGCAAACTATATCCATTGTCCAATTAGTAAACAACAATAAACTATAAAATAATGTTTTATCTCAGAATGTAAGAATGGTTAAAATAAGACAAAATCCAATAAACAAATTATCTTATAACTAGATCACAAGAAAAATCATTAGATTATCTCTGAGGTACTAAGAAAAAGTACTTGCAAAAAGACTCAAAATTTCTTTATTTTTTTTAAAAGCTGAAAATACTAAGGCTAATAAAGATTTCTTAGAAATGTATAGAATATAAAATGGTCAAGCAGAAAGTGGAAGCCAAGAACGTTGACATACTAGGAAATATAAATGGCTCAAACATAAGACAAAAGACTTAACTTGACTCTAATGAGAGATCCCCAAATCAAAGCCATCTTGGTACACCATTTTTCACCTACCAAATTGGCAAAATTCCAAAAATTTGATAACACTCTGTTGGTGAGGCTGCATGAAAACAGACATCCTATATTGCTGGTGGGAATATGAATTGGTATAACCCCTGTGGAGGGCAAATCAGCACCATCTATCAAAATTACATATGTATATACCCTTTGACCCTCTCAATTATACATTTGGGAATTTATCCTCTAGTTACACATGCACGAGTGTGAAATGACATTTTGGCAAGGTTACTCATTAGTATTACTTGTAAGAACAAAAATGGCAAAGAACCTAAATGTCCATGCGTAGGGAACTAGTTAAATAACTTCCGATATATCCATAAGATATAATGCCATGAAGCTGTAAAAACATAAAGAAGACATTTTCTATGTATGGATACAGGAAGGGTGCAAATGTATATTATCAAGTGAAAAAACAGTATGCCCATAAGCTTGATATAGCTGGTTTTTTATAGAAGGAGAAAAATAAGAATATATATATATATATATACATATATATATATATGTATATATATTTGTGTTAGATTCTGATTTTCTATAATTTTAAGAAATAGTGGACCTCAGTTTATTTTTCCAGGTTGATTATTCACTCTTATTTCCTTCAACATGCAACTGATTTTAACATAGAACCTACGCTGGAATTACACTCAGCCACTTACCAGCTTCTGGTCATCTGTGCACATGAATTGTTCCCTTTGCCTAAAGCATCAGGAGGCCCGTCTGAATGATGAGCTTCTCATTCTTCAGAAAGATTCAGTCCCAATAATAATTCTGCAGGAGGGAGGAACAGAGAGAGGGAGGAGAATCCCTTCCGTAAAATCTGGGCACATCCTTCTTTTTCAGAATGCACTGAAATTCTTTGCTCAAGTCTATAAATCCCCAAGAAGACCATAAGAATCCCAGAGGCAGTAGTCATATATTATACTTACCTTTGAGTCCCCAGGACTTATCTGGCCAAATTATTTACATATTAAGCACAACATAAGTGTGTGTGTGTGTGTGTGTGTGTGTGTGTGTGTGTGTGTTTAGGTGTAAACAACCTGCATGTCCATCCATGAATTAATGGATAAACAAAAATGTGGCACTTACATACAATGGAATGTATTCAGCGTTAAAAAGGAAATTCTGACATGCTACAACATGAACAAAGCCTGGAGACAAGTGAAATAAGGCATTTATGCATGTGTTGCATAAATGTTCTGTGAGTCCACTTATATGTGATACCTAGAGTAATTGGATTAATAGAGACAGAAAACAGAATGATGGTTAAGCCAGGCATGGTGGTACACACCTGCAATCCCAGCACTCTAGGGCTCCTGGGCAGAAGGATCACAAGTTGGGGCCCAAGTGGGGCCCAACTTGGGCAACTTAGAGACTTAATGAGACCCTGTCTCAAAATAAACAACAAGAAAATGCTAGCATTCAATCCCCAGTAGCGTAGAATAGAATAGAATAGAATAGAATAGAATAGAATAGAATAGAATAGAATAGAATAGAATAGAATAGAATAGAATATTATGGTTGCCAGAGATGGAGGGAGGAAAGAAAGAGGATTGCAATTCAACAGATACAGAGCTTCAGTCTGAAGGTTATTACAATGGGTAGGAATGATGACTGCACAACAGTGTGAATATACTTAATGCTATTGGCCTGTAAACTCTAAAACTATTGAAATGGTAAATTTTATGTTACATAGATTTTATAAAAATTAAAATATGTCTTTAATGGGGGACCCAAGGAATCTTTAGGATACAATGTCTTCATCCCCAAGAACACTTTCTGTATTTTATTCCTGAAGCTGGCAAATATTTTACAGTGCTTTGTTGCTCTTCTATCAAAATCAGTAACACCTCTAGAAGGCTTTCTCCTGGGACTACATTGAAAGCTGTAAATGAATGGCCACTAAGACTTTGGCAAATATGTTATACTATTTGTTCACCAATAAATAACGATGGCCTATTGAATGGCAGACATCAGGTCCTGGGGATACAAAGGTGAGAGTGGCTGATGTGTCTCCTTACCTCAAGGAGTTCACACGGCCCTGAATCCTTGGACTCAAGCTACTTTGAAGACCCTTTACCCACTTCCTTCTGTGTGGTGGGCCACCCTCTCACTAGCCCTTCCTGCCTTACGGTTTTTGTAATAGTTTTCTTCTAGAGCTCTGTGTGTCTGTGAATGTTCTGTAGTATAGAACCAATTCCCTTAAGTAAATAAAACACAAAAAGTTTATGAAATACATTGTCTGGATAGAAGAGCACTGCTCATTTTTATGTTTTATTTTTCAGTTGGATATTGCCAGGGTAGAGAAGTGCTATTGATTTTTGTATGTTGATCTTCGATCTAGCAATATTGCTGAACTCCTTTATTAGATCTAATAGTGTGTATGTGTTGATTCCATTGGTTATTCCGAGTAGATGATCATATCATTTGCAGATAATGTCTGTTTTATCTCTTCTCTCCCAATTCTTATGACTCTGTGTTCCTTGTAATCCCTCATAACATTGGTCATGACCTTTTAAATAAAATTTCAAAACAAGCGCAATAAGGCTTCCAAAAAAATCGATATCCTCATATTGAAATAAAGATTTGTGTTCCGAAAAACAATATACAAAATTACTAAATTATAAAATAGCAGAAGATATTTGTAATATTTAAGAAAACAAGGGATTATTTTTTCTAAAATATGGAAAGAATTTCTGCATATCAGTCAACATGGATAAAATGTCAATCTAATGGAAAAATGGTCAAAGACTCTTAATGGTAAAGTATAAATGAGAAAACCGAAGCTAACACTCACATTGAAGAGATGCTTAGCATCATTAATAGCTAGAAAAATAAAAATAAAAATAAAAACAATAACATGACATCACTTTATACAGATTAAGTTGGTTGAATTAGCTGGATAATGTCAAGTGTTGGAGGAAATGTGAGGATATAAAACTATAATTGACTGCTTGAGGAACTCTGGAGAATGACAGAGTATCATAGCAAGATATAATACATGAAGCTACTATAGGATATGTGTTTACCAAATTTCTGTGTATGGCCATAAGTGAACAAGTACATGAAAAAGTTCACGGTGGTGTGGGCATGTTGAGAAGCTGGAGGTAGGAGAGTTGAACGTCAGTGGGTGAATGGAGAGATAAAATATGGTGCATGCCAACCATGAACATGCAGGCTTTGGAAGAAGCAATCTCCACGTGCACATGTGAACACAGATGAATCTAAAAACATAGCACCAAGCGAGAAAAATTCAAAATGATCGTGATGTCTCAACCAATACCATTTACATAAAATTAAATTTCATGCATATAAATTAAGAACATACATTTTGCAAGAACCCATATGAACACAAAAAGCAAGCATATATTAAACATATCAAAGTAGGCATCAGAAACAGAGGGAAATGAGTGAATAAGTAAAACAGAGGCTATCTCTTACATAGAGCAAAAGTGGTCCTATCCTGCAGTGGATGAATGAGACTGTATTTAAAAACTAAAGAAAGTTTTAGTTCCTCTAAAGAAAGAAGAGGAATAAATAAAAGCATTCCTGAAAGTAAAACCTTCCAGAAGGTAACAATAGGAATGAAGTATCGCCAAAGGGTCAAGTGGAGCTTCTGGGTCAGACAAGGAGGCACTGTAAAGTCAGTTAGCATCTCAGAGATGCTCATAAATGGGAAACCAAGCAAGCTTCACATTCCAGAAAGACAAGGAAATGCAGGGGGGTCTAGGCTTCTCGCCTGCTTTCTTCCAGTGATGGAGTGGCAGCCAGTGGATAAGGAAGAGGATGGTGAACCTCTCAATCCATTCCTTTTACCACCCTCTGACTCCCTTGAGCAATCTTGTGCATGGAGAGAAGAGGATTCAGAGACTTGATACTTCGCCTACCCATTTCCCAGACTGCAAGTTCTTTGCTGCTTGTGTGATATATAAGAGTACAGAATGGGAATCTCAATCTGCATTCATGACATGTGGAGAACACCATTTTCCTCTTACCCAAAGGTCCACTTTCCATGATTGCAGTCATCTACAATCAACAAAGATCTGAAAATATTAAATGGAAATTCCAGAATTAAATAGTCCCTACATTTTAAAGGTGCACCTTGTTGAGTCATGCAATGAAATTTCACAACATGCTGCTCTGTATGAAACACGCCTTTGTCCAGTGTATCTACACTGCATACACTACCTGCCCACCTGGCATCATTTAGGAGCTGTCTTGGTAATCAGAGCTATTGTCACTGTATGGCAGTGCTTATATGTATAATGCTTACTTTATTCAATAATGCCCTCCTCCCCAAATATAAAGTAACAATGCTGGCAATTTGAAAATGCCAAAGAAATGCCTTAAAGTCCTTGTAGGTGATAAGCTAAAAGGATAAGTTACATAGAGAAAGAGATCACATTCACATAACTTTTCATTATAGTATATTATTAAAATTATTCTATTGTATTATTATTAATCTCTTACTGTGTCTCACTTATACATTAACCCTTATATAGCCACGTACATGAAACCACAGTTTCTACAGGACTCAGTATTACCTGTTTTCAGGAATCCACTGGGGTTTTTGGAATATATCCTCACACACAGATAGGTAAGAGCAAACTACAGAGCCTTTTTCTTGAAACTCTGATTTATAGAAGATAAATAATTGGACACACAAGCCCATTAGTCAGGCAATAACATGTCCAGCTTTTCCTCTATCACTTTTCTTGCATATGTCATTTGACACTGAGACAGAATCAGGGCTGCACCCCATGTCAACAGATGCCCTCCAGAAAACCAGGGCCACAAGAGCTCGGCCCTGATGGTGCCCATGCTGATTAATAAGAGCAGCATTTTTATTAATGTCTGCCAAGAAAGCTTGTGGTATAACAAGCTGACTTTAGGGACTATATCGACCTGGCTTCCTGAATTTATTGTCTTCTTGTTATGGATTGTTACATGTAAGATCTCTGGAAAGTCGTTCTCACAGTACTCTTGAAATTCAGGAGCCCAGGGAGTTTACTCTTGGCTTTGAGTAGTCTGGAAATCAGGAACTGGAAAGAGAAATAAATTTGGCAAATATGTAATGACTGCAGAGAATGGATTGGGAATCAGATTGGTAGTGAATTCAGTAAGCCTATCCTAAACTCTGTAGAAAATATCAAGTAATCAGTGTTATAATTTAGGGTAGTTCTGCTCAGCAATCCCAGGCAGGTCCACAGGGATCAAACAGCTCAAGTGAAATGATTTTGGTGTCTAAAGCATAGTGATTAAACATTATCTTTGAGCAATGGCTCTGGCCCTGATACATGTCACTGCCTAATCCCACCTATGTATGACTGCCTGGAAGGAGACAGCTACAGTAAGTCAGTAAGTTAGAGACCCCAGTGTGTCTGCTCATGGTTCAGAGGATCTGCCACCAGAATGGTACATTGCAGGAAACAAGATGAGGAACAAATCAGTTGGATGGGGACTGAAATCCTTGGCTTCTACAAATATATACCTTCTTAAGAATTTAGTAGATTTATGCAAAATTTTGGAAAGCAACCCAAATCCAGACCCACTCTCAAACATTAAATGTAACATTTATCTTAAGTGTCATAGGTCCACAGAGCGGCAGCTACAAAGCTTTCAAAAATGAAAGGAACATTTTGCATGTTTTCCTGTGTGTGCCCTAGCATGAAGAGAGATAGTTCGATGCTACCTTCTGATCCTCACAATTATCCAGAGGAACTTCTATTTTGTGGTTCCTAAAATGGCATCTGGAGACCACCACAGTTCCATGGTGGAGGGAACTCAATGACTGGCACCTTGTTCTATAGGTGAATGAAAGAAACATTGATTTTGAAAACTGTCTAATGTGTTTTTGCAAAAACTGCTGGCAGTTGAGTTGAGAACCCTGTGATCATTGAGGCCTTTATGATCATCTAAAGTTATTTCTCTGGGCATGAGGATGTGGCAACTCATACGACTCCCCTACTCCTGATCCTCGGTCTCTGTGTCTTGTATGCAACTTGGATGCCCAAATATCAGACTCTTTTCTGCACACAACAATGTAATAATTAGCTCCAAAGAAAGGGCAACACCCTCTCAATGCCTAACTTGCACCCAATGCTTGGCTTCCACTCCCAAGAATTAGAGTTAACCTGTGTCTGGGCATCATATCAGAGAGACCTGTCAACTCTTTCCACTTGTCAGTTCTGTGGTACCAAACTTTCTCTGTTAAAACAGTATCCAATTTCAAGTATAAAAGACAAGAACATAGCAGACAGATGTTTCATGGAGTTTGAAGCACCAAGAGTCAGAAACTATCGCATTTACTTTATCAGTCACCTCTACTGAGTTCAAAGCATTTTTGTGAGCATTTTTATGCAAAATTTCACGACAGTAGACCAGCAGATATTATCCTCATTTTTGCAGAAAGAAATAAATAAACCTTAAAACTGCTAAAGGTCGGGGGACTCCTACTCACTTTTCCACTGTACGTCATTCTCAAAATGCAACGCTCAACACCATATTTTCAAAGCAAAGCACATAGTATCCAGTGCCACTCTGAATATTTCAGGGCCAGAGAGCGGAGATACGCGGACAGAAAAGCCTTTTTGTGTCTGGCGAGGCTATGGGGAAGCAGAATGTTCTAACAGTGGATGCAACTACACCAGCACTGACCAATTGCCACTATGCAGAAATGTGAACCTTCGCTATAGTCAGATTATACGATTTTTAAAAAGATGAGATAAATCTGATAATTCAGAGGTGAAACTCACTGATCTCTAAATGTGGCTTATTATTTGCTTAGACTGGCTTAATATTATTTTTTTAAAAATTCATTATAAGCCAAATAATCACATCTGTGAGCCAGACACTGCCTGACAGCTGGTTTGTAACCACAGTCCTAAGGTGTCACCACTGAGAGAAATTTCTATCTATGTTTAAGGGAGACAAATAAATAACTTTTATTTGAAACCACAAATGCCCACAGCCACATCTGCCTGTGAGGACAGAGCACTGTTTCTCTCGTCTGGAATACTGTCTAAGAAACCTACTGTGATATGTCTGGACTGTAAGCAAGCTTGTCACTCTCTCCAGACAACACTAGGACTCTGAGCTCTGCTGTGAATCAGGCTGAACCATTGCTTGCACCATTTTTTGCAAAAGTTTAACAAATGTGACTATCATTTGCCCAGGAAACTTGACATCAAGGAAAAGGGCTGGTACTCTATACCCATGCCAAAGTAGATAGTAAAGAAGAAAGAGCCACGCAGAGTAAGACTTCAGATGCATCCATCATTCTACAGAAGGAAGTAGGAGAAAAAGAAGTCCTATGTGACTCCACAGAGATATTGGACAGTGGGATTCTGGGTTTTCTACAATAGGTAGGGTGCGATTCTCATCTATATGATCACAATCTCTCTGTCTCGTCTCTTTCTGTGTTTCTGTCTCTCTCTCTCTCTCTCTCTCTCTCTCTATGTATATATATATATACATATACATAGAGAGAGAGAGAGGTTGGCATGAATACAATAATCTGAAGGATTTGTGGACATATTTAGTCCAGCAGTCGATAAGATTTGAGTTCCAAACATAAGTGCTGATACCATAAGGTGCTTAACGATGTGCAATGAGGAAATCAGGCTCTGACAGGAGTACTAAGGACATTAGGCACAGGGGTGGTAGTTAGGAGCCTCAAAGCCAAAGGTTTATATTCCAGAATGTTGGGGCACTCTGTGTCAAATCAGAAAATTTCAGGGCTGAAGGAGACACTACTCTGGAGGTGGGAGGTCACTTCCTGGACAGAAAGCAGAGCCTCGAGTAGCTGTGGGCAGTGTTTGCTCCTTCTTTGAGCCTCACAAACACCTTCCTACTGGTCTGTTCCCAGTGGCAATAGAGACCATATTCCAGAGATAGAAATGTCTTCAGGGACCTTCTTAGAGTACTGCCAGGGCCTAAAGAAACTAATGCTTTTGTCAGAAAGGAGAGTCGAGGCCCAGTAGAAGTTCCCTATGGCTTCCTTTGGAAATAGCTCTTCCTAATCTGGAAACCAGAAGGCTTCCACCTACACACAGCCTCTTCCTTCCCCTAAGGAAAGAGTGTTAATCTACATAGACACAGCCTGAAAGACAAGGGGCTTGTAGCTCAGATCTATGGAAAATGACCCATCGCAGCCTGCAGGAATTTGGCTGTCTATACCCTCTTCAGAAACCCCCTCTTGCCTCCTGCTAGTGGATTTAGAGTCACTCATCATGACTCACAGCAGAGAGGCGAGTTTTCTTAACATCTGCTTAACTATAATTAATGTATGAGGCATTGGCTTATTTTTCTTAAAAAAGTTAAAACAACTGCAATGGGAGAGTTATGTGCCCACCGGTGGTCTGACTAGCGTCATCTCACATTTCCAGATCAGTTTATTTGGTTAAAGCAATGTGAACTGTAACCTTGAATAATTTATCAAACTATTGAACCACTTGTAAAATAATTGAAGCTTGAGTCTAGTTTTGCATAACAGATTTAAACTAGAGAGAAATGTATTAGCAAGACCTCAAGCTCTAGAAACAGAAAGGATTGTAAGGGAACTGACAGTCTTTATCACAAAACGCACACATATAAAGCATTTCTAACTGGTCAGTGTCTTTGGCAATGACTTAGTAGCATCCCAGTTCACCCCAACTGGATTCTACCTCTAAGGAAAGGGAGCTGAAGTGCTGGAGGAAGAGGACCACTGCCACATAACACTTAGTCGCAGTGCTTAAAAAATGGGGAATTGGGAGGTCACTCATTCATAGAACAGGTCAACCTGGCAATGACTTTCAAACCAAAAATCTGGTAAAGATCATCTGGAGGCATTTAGCTAGGCATAATAAGATTGACTTCAGCAATAAGGGCTATCATCCTTGCCTTAGTGAGATAACATCTGGCATATCATGTGCACATCTGTCCTCACAATAAGAGAAGCATTGATAAACTAAGGAATCCAACAATTAACATGCAAGGTGGAAAAAGACTTTCAGTCATCTTCAATGTAAGTCATTTGAGAAGCACAATGTTTCTCTTCATTTTTAAACTTTATTATGCAGTATTTTGATACCTAGATTATAGTAACAAACTATGAAAAATACAGAAAAGCACAAGAGAAAGAAAAAAATCAGAAATCACAATCCTCAGGGAAAATATTTCTTGACATTGATCTCAGCAATGACTTTTTAGATATGACATCAAGATCACAAGCAACAAAAGCAAAAATAGACAAGTGAGGTTGCATAAAACTTCAAAACTTCTGCATAGCAAAGGAATAAATCATCAGGGTCCAAAGGCAACTTATGCAATGGAGACTATATTTACAAATCATATATATGATATATATAGTAACTTACCTATATGTTATATAACTGTTAAGGAGTTAATGTCCAAAATATGGAAGGAACTCAAACAGCTCAACAACAAAAACACAAGTAAGTCAATTTTTAAAATGAGTTTATGATCTGAATACATATTTCTCAACAAATGGACATACAAATGTCTAATAGGGATACGAAAAAGGTCCTGACATCAAAAATCATCAAAGAAATGTAAATCAACACCACAATGAACCATTACCTTCACACCTGTTAGAATGGATCTTTTCAAAAGAAAAAGATAATATGTTGGTAAGGATATGGAGAAAATAGGACCCTTAAACACTATTGTGGAAGTATAAATTGGTGTGGTCATTATGGGAAACAGTATTGGGTCCCTCAAAAACTAAAGCTACCATGTGGTCTGGCTTTATCACTTCTATGTATATATTCAAAGGAAATGAAATCAGTACCTCAAAGAGATCTTTGCTTTCCCATGTCCATTATAGTATTAGTCACAATAGCTAAGATATGAAAATAACTCCATGTCTGATGACAGATGAATGGATAAATAAAATATAGGAGACATTCAGACATGCAAACACACACACACACACCACTTAAATTTTATTTGGCCTTAAAAAAAGAGATGAAAATCTTGCAACTTACAACAATATGGGTAAACCCAGAGGACATTATGCTAAGTGAAGCAAGTCAGGCACAGAAAGACAAATACTACATGATTCTGCTTACATGTGGGATCTGAAATAGACTTATGGAAGGAGAGATAGGATGGTGGTTGCCAGGGACTGGAGGGAAGATACCCATAAAAGGGTTAAAAAGTTTAGACAAGATAAATAAGTTATGGAGTTATAATATACACAGTGTGATAACAGGTAACAAATTTGCATTTCATACAAATAATTTGCTTAGGAGGATAGATGCTAGGTGTTCTTACCAAACAAACTCATGAAAATATAAACAAGTGAGACAATGGATATATTAACTAACTTGATCGTGGGGACTGTTTCATAATATATACATGTACTTAAATACTCAGCAATATACCATTAATATGTACAATTTCTGTTTGGCAATTTTACTATGATAATGTTGAAAGTTCAAAATATATTTTAAAATAACAAATCCCACTCTAAACTGTAAGAGAGGTGTGAGTCCTTGCAAAGTTGTATGTATTGCATTCATTTGTTACATGAAGATCTTATTGTCTCATAACTTTTTTCAATTAACAATACATATTAATACGTGGTCTGGATGTGCACAACACATGATGCAAATCATATATGTGCAAAATTATTTTTAACATGTATACAATATTCCTGTAGTGTTATGAATCAACTCTGATATTCATATTAATAATACTGCAATGATGTTGATATAGTGATAACTGTAAAGACTTTGCACTAAACACACATTCGCTATACTTTATTATTTAATCCTTCTAACCCTAGAAAAAGACACTGTTAATTTCTCTTTTATAGATGACAAAAATAAACTGGGAAAATGTAAGTGACTAGCTAGCTGTGACATTCTGGGCAAGGAGCAGAGCTGGAATTTAAACCCAGATCTGTCTGACACTGCAGAGAAGACCCATAATTACCACAATCTATTGCTGATTATACACATCTATTGCATTTTTCCCTCACTAATTCTCTAGGATAAATATCTGAAAGCATGATCGGTGGAACAAAAAGAAATCAAAATTTTAAATCTAGGAAACAGACAAAAAATAGTCAACGTGTTCAAAGATCTGCAACTCATGGGCTGATTGCAAGATTGGATTCATTCTGGGCTCATTCACCAGAACCAATGAGGACCAAGAGGTTACAGTTAATGCACAAAATGCAACAGCCTCCCTTGGAGTTAGAAAGGGTTCCTCTGCAGGAGTAGCCCAGCACCCAGCCAGAAAAACAACCCCATAGAAGAGACTGAGGGAGAAGCCTCTGTGCCCTCTCCCCCTGTTTCCTGAGACCACAGCCTCTTTGGTTGTCTGGTGCTAAGATTAGAATATAAAATTTGGGGAGCCTTTGTTTATATGCCATACTTAGTAAGTCAGTGTTTCAGAACTCTTTCATGAAAGAAAAGTCTTCTTTGATCTCTGAAAGTGGAGGGGGGATAGGTGGTGGAGGAGGAAGGCATGAACCCATATATGGAAATACATTCAAGTGGAACAAAATGCAGCAGTGGCTTCTGTTTCTGATTAAAAGCCTTTGTTCCCTCACAGCCACTGTCCTCCACCTTGCCTGAGCATTCTGTCCAGCCTCGTTTTATTTGTAGAAGTCACATATTATTATAATTTAAAATGCACGTTTGCCCAGAAAAATCTGTGACGTGTATACCAAAAGAGACATGGGCTGCTTAGCCTAAGTTGGCCTTTTTCCCCTTCTATTCTAATAGATCTTCTTTTCTTTTCCCTTTTGTCACTCAAAATGAGTGTCTGATGTACTAGCATAAATTGTTAAAAGCAGTTTTAGGTAAAGGAAGAGAGAGTAAAGTGGAGTTTTTTTCACAAAAGCCAACCTCAATTTATGTCAAAGAGGGTTAAAAGACCTTGGGATTAAAGCAATAAACTTGCTGCTGTCAAAGCTAAAACCCGCTAACAATTTAGTGCCAAACGCATGTTGTTCAATATCATTTCATATTATATTATGTCACAAAGAGCTGATGGTTCTGCATCACCCTGACAGCGCTGATTTACTCTGAAGAATTCATCGACATTTTGCACAGTCAAAGCTGACTTCATTTTGTTTGGATGGATGGTGGGAAATGTCTCCGTACTTGTGTTCAAATATTAGTCTGGAAATCTATCCCAGATTAAAGATTCAGGAGCCCATTGGTCCACAGCTTCACCAAGTAAGGGCTTTGAAAGGCGACTATAGACTTTTCACTGCTTTCATTGGAAAGGTATTTAGACCAAAGACTCTAATAAAACTCAACAGAGCTTAAATTAGATTTTCTTGACATCTCTAAAAGTATGTGAATCCTTTGTCAACTCATCAGAAAATAAAACATCACACTAAAAGATTTTCTAGGTGTAGACATCCATCATTTATGCATTTCCTAAAAGATGTTCATCATCGTACTTTCCTAATCATGTGCACTCATGATTCCCTTTGCCCACTTTCTGTTCTTCCGGTACATAGGGACAATGGTTGACATAAGGATGTCTTGCAGTTCAGTGGCAGTGGAACAATGAAACTGCAGAAATCAATGTCAATGAGCAAACAATTTTTCTTGGGACAACTGCAGAGGGAAAAGTGGCTCTGAAATAATATGGCCTCTGCTTGAAGAACTAAATGCAAATAAGGCTGTTTTAGCATCAGATAAAGAAATATCCTCTATAATGTGATTTGCACAAATGTATAACTACAATGTGTATCTGTTTTATACAATCCAGTCTAAATGCTTACACCACAACATTTCTGTGTAGTAATATTAGAGCAACTGGTGATTTTTTCTTTTCTTCTTTATGTATGTTTTCAAAGGATCATAAAATGTATAAGACTTACTTTGTTTAAATAAGAAACAAAAAAGTTAGAAAAACTCTGCTAAAAGGAAGTCATTTTCCAAAGCAATTCCACAGTAAATGTTCTTGTAAAGTGATGCCCTGTTCTTTGAAAATCAAAACAGAAATCTCTAATAGGGCTCTAAAATCAAAGTTCTCAAATGTTATTTTTCTTAAACTCTGGCCCAGAAGATGGTCAGCTCTCTGGCAAAGAGGAAGGGGAATCAATCCAATGATCTCTGTAAGTCACCTTCCCATCCAGAGCCTGGGATTCTGTCCCAGAAGTCCTCAGGGCTTCAGGGTACGTTCCCGCTGACTGCATGGTTAGCAAGTCTGAAGAAGCCAACTTCCACCAAAGGATGCTTAAAGACTTTGACAGGTGTTCAGAACAATTGCAGGTGACGGAATTCAGTGGTTCCAGAAAAGGGGGACATATGTGTATGCACATGCATCTGTGTACATGTGTGTGTGCGTGTGTGTATGCACACATTTAGTCCCTTCTACAATTGAAAAAGATACTTCTCAGATTTGCGGAGCTTCACCTGTACCATATCAACCTTGCATTTGCTGATGGACCAGGGCACCACCTACCTCTGACACAGGCTTAACCACCGTTTCCACTATTGCCAAGAGCACATACTGCCTCATAACTTTCCAGCCACAGTATGTGTTACTACATAAAACACTAAGTCAAGAAAAGTGTTCTATGTCCAGAATATGAGGACACTGCTCTGCCCAACATCACTGTGTACCTCAGTTCCCTCTCAGTGTGATTGATACAGGTATGTTTACTGTGCCTGCCTTGATATGGAATCTGGTAAGATGAGATGCGGCCAGTTAAGTGACTAGACATGTACTGGTGCCTGGGAGCCAGTCTAGGGGTGGCACAGGGGAATGAGATAGTAGCCCAGGAGCTCCCATATTAGGGATGAATTGGAATCAAGGCCCAGATACAGTGAAGGCCGCAAGGCAGACAGAGAAGATAGACTCCAGCCCGTTCACTGTGAGAGCTAGTGAGGAGAGGTAATAGAGGAAGTTGGAGTGGAGTTTCAATTTAGGAGGACATTAAGACTATGTGACTCTTTTTTTGTTGTTGTTGAAGTAATGGGTATTGAACCTTCAACTTTCGCATTGAGCTGCATCTCTAGCCCTTTCTTAATCATTTTTCTTTTTAGATAGTGTCTCAATAAATTGTCATGTTACCCAGGTTAAACTCCGAATTGTTATTCTCCTGCCTTGGCCTCCCCAAATGCTGGGATTACAGGCATGTGCCACCATCCCCAGGTCTATGCAAGTCTTTGATGCATGAGGCAGTGATGATGAAAAGAGGAATTACAACAGTAGCCCGTCATGACACAAGAGCACCTGAGGATCTTCATTTCTCCAACTGTTGTTCATGTAGCCCTCAAAAAAGCACAATAACTTCCTACCCACATGGAGATAATTATCCCCTGTGGATGTGGAGATTGCTGTTAAACTGGCCGCATACCTCCCTTCTCTCTTTCAGGACAGAAAATCCCAGAAGCTGGAGCCACTTGTTTTTGCACCCTGCACTGGCTTCTGTGCTCTGTCCCTGTCCCCAAAGAGCTTAACTCTGGCCGTGCTTTTGCTGCCCATGGTTTCTGGTCCTGATGTCTAGGAGATGTATTGCACATCTCTGGCTGGCAGTTCTGTCTCTGGCATCATCTCTGCCTGTTCTCACAGGGCCCTCTGTGAAGTACCCAGCTCCAGGAATGCTCAAGCTAGTATGGGAAACTGAAAGGAAACTGCACCAATGCTAAAACTCAGAGGACAAGACAGGGCTGGGTTGCACATGGAAAGCATGCAAATCAGGGCAGAGAATGTGCTTGGGGGAGGAGATGTTTGGCCTGGGTCTCCACTGTGGCCATGTACACCCAGGCCCAAAGGGAAGAACTCAGATTACTCCAAAGAAGCAGTGGTACAGTGGTGCTGGTGGATGGGACCCATATAGTTTGATATTATTTTTAAAAATCTGGACTTTATCCTCTGGGTAGCATGGGTCACAGGGGTTCTAGGCAAGGATGAAATATCGTCAGTTCTTTGTGCTAAAGGCAGTTTTGATTTGCATCTTCCTGGTGTCGAATGCGGTTTAGCACCTTTTCCTGTGCTTGGCCACCATTTGTGCATCTTCTGTGAAGAACCGTCTACTCAGATCTGTGTTCATTTTTTAAAACTGATTTTCCCTTTTTGTTTTTGACTTATGATAGCTTTTCATATGTTTTAGATACAACTTCCATATCAAATAGATTGTACAAGCATTGTCTTCCACTCATCTATCATCTCATCCAAGGAAGCAGACTCTCGTTGGCATCTGTCCTTCTTTGTCCCCTCATAAACCAGAAGCCAGGAAAACACTTTAAAACATGAGTAAGGCTGTCACTCTCTGTATAAAGTGGTATTTTTGAAACATTTCTCTAAGTCACTCCCATGTTTTAAGAAATAGGTATAACAAAATACTTCCCTCCTCTGAGTTCCCATTGTGGTTGGGATGACACACTTCCTCTGAACCACAAAGCCTTTGCCTGCCTCTTCGCTTTGCTCCCTGCCACTCGCTGCACCCTGGTCACCCAGCTACAGATGTGATCTCTAAGCTCCCTCACACCTTGTCCCCTCCATATGCCAGGCGTCTTGCTCATCTTGTCCCCCTGGTTAGTTCCTTCTACTTGTGTGAAGCTCGGCGCACATGCCCTTCAAACAGAGCACCTGCCTTCCAGGCTGCATTCATCCCGGATGCAGTACAAACAGAGCCTGTAAACTCATCTCACTGTGATTGGGAGAATTACTGAGCAATGAACATGAGAATCAAAGCTGCAGAAGACTGTGGGCACTGTTGTGTGTGTAGAGCCCAGCAAAGTATCCACACAGGACACCAAAAAAATTCAGGCTCCCTCTGACCAACAGGGGCCTGGTGGATAAACTGTGCCCAGAGGTCCTTCTCTTGAGACTGACATTTCCAGATGAAGCAAGGACACCTGAGAAACACACCCAGAACTGGGCGTCGTGTAATTCCAGGACTCTGGCCATCTGAGAAAGGGAATCATAAATTCAATTTAGTGACTTAATGAGACCCTGTCTCAAAACAAATAAATAAAAAATTAAGACTGGCAATATTGCTCAATGTGAAGACCGAGGGTTTAATTCCCAGTACAAAATAAAAGAAAAATAAAAATACCAGTGTTTATTGTGTTTCTGTCCTGCTATGATCTGCATATTATCTCTCTCAACAGATTTGCAAATTACATTTATGAAGTTTCACCCAAATTCCCTGTTGACTTTTGGTACCAAAAAAGTACCATCACTATCATCCTCTTAGTTAATTAGTGACCCATCAGCCTCCTCCTCCTCCTCCTCTTCCTTCCGTCTTCTCCTCCTCCTCCTCCCTTCCTTCTTCTTCTTCTTCTTCTTCTTCTTCTTCTTCTTCTTCTTCTTCTTCTCTCTCTCTCTCTCTCTCTCTCTCTCTCTCTCTCTCTCTCTCTCTCTCTCTCCCCCCCTTCTCAAAGCATAAGAGACCATGTTTCTTAAACTTTGGGAGACATCTACTGCTTTTACTGATTTACGTGTATATGTGTATGTATTTGTTTTATTTTAAGAATACTTTTCTAAGAGACAGTTGAAATATAAAATAGCCAACTTTCCTAGACTTCATTTCTACTGAATTTTCACCTTGAATCTGACAGGAAGTCAAAGATGGAAAGGACTTCACAGTCATTTGTTTAGCATTAGACATGTGATCCAGATGTAGCCAATGTGATGCAAAGAGATTGTGGGAATGCTGAGTCAGGGGCTTTCATTCTTCTGCAGGTTATACTGGAGGGTGAGTACAGATGCTGGAGGTGCTGCAGCCATGCTACAAACAGAAGTACAGGATGGACTGAGCTCAGTGTGAAAACCTCATCACAGTCATGAAATGCTTGGGCCCAGATGCAACACTTTTAGTTATGTATGGTAGTGAGTTCCCTGTATCCTGGGTCCCTGTTATTTGCACAGAAAATGCCTTGCCGAATGTAATTTGTTGTTCCTACCTCCATGCATTCCTTCCAGGACTAGAACTCATCTGCGTTCCTTCAAGTTGCATGTACTCAAAAGGATCTTCAGCAGGATGTTCCTATCCTCAAGCCTGAGAGTCCTGCAACCTCTCTGTTCCTCCTCGGCCATGACAGCCTGAAGCTCCATCCAGCCACCTCTCCCTCTCCACTGGAAAATCTTGAACATTGAGGGGTTGATTCTTCCACCTGTAGTCTGTCCTATGTCCTGCAGTGTGTTTAAGCTGTCTGCCGCCTCTTCCTCATCAATGGGACAACTTTGACAGTTGCACATGCTGGAGCCATTGGAGTTTGGAGCTTGTATCCTCCCTCTCATCCTCATCCTCCCCAGTGGAGAGGGCTACTTCCAGCTGTAGGCCAACTTCGCCTGTGACTGTTCCTGCTGAGGTCCCTCTGCAAGTTGGGAGCCTAGGACACTGCCTTGCATAGGTCAAAGGGAGATACAGACACCTGTCTCTGTGTGGTCATGGATTCCTTCTCAAGCTTGTGAAATCAGACTTTTATTCTCCCAGCAACATCCTCTGACAAGGCTGCCTGGAGGCCTGGCCCCTTTCTCATACTGGAGGCTTTCCAACCACTTAGCACAGTTTTTCAATTTCCACTGCTTATGCACATACATCTCTATCCCTGCAAATGGATTGCCACGGGAACTCTCCTCTCCAAAATTCTGATGGACGGCATTTTTACCCTGGAATGATCCCTAAGTTAAAGCAATATTCACCAATATTCATTATGGAGTAATGGCATCTAGCACGAGATCAAAAATTCATGGCAAGCACATTCTGCAACATTCTCCTTGAATGCATGCAGAGCAGATAGATGACTCTGTGAATGTCAAATGTACACACATGCTGCATTTCTGCATGTATGTGTGTGATATGTGTGTGTGTGTGCACACACACAACGCAGATCACACCCTCTGTCTCAGACCCCACTGGCAGTGCAGGAGCCACTCTTTCTAGCAGCAGATGTATGTGCCAGGATTGCTCAGCCAAGAGGTGGCAGATAGGAATTTAGAGGAAGCACCAATAACAGGAGGTTCAATTCTTCCAACTCTACCAATTAGGTAGGAGTTAATTCATCAAGTACACAATGCGTTCAAAGAACACAGTCTGACACTAGAAGAGAGAAAAGATGGTTTTGAATCCCTGGGGCACAACAGGGCTCTGGGTTCCAGGACCTGAGCTCAAGCTTCAACCCCCAATGCACACAAAGGCTGACCCTAGAGTTCCCTAGAACTCTCAAGGCATTTTAAGTTCCAAACCCAAAGAGCAAGCACATTTTTGAAATTTTTTATAAAACACCTTTTGTAAGTCCTGACAAAGATCCTTGTTCTTCATTCTCCCAGGTGACTAAAGAGGACTCCCCTAGCTCATGCCCCCACTGTCTTCTCTCCTACCATCATGAGCCTCCTCTGTCTGCTGCCTTTTGCACCAAGCCGGCCTGCCTCCCCTACATCCCCTGGGAGTCGTCTCATTGCTTCTTTTCCTATTCTTAATGCCACTAGTGTAAAGTGGTACTTCGGTTCAAGAACACTTTTGTTTGTGAACAGTTCAGTTAGCAATCAGAAGCATTTGGCAAAATTTTGTTTTTGTTCATGAACTCTGCATCGGGTGATGAACATGACTTGTGGCTATCTTTCCTACAAGAATACAAATATAGTCATCATTTCCAGAGTCATAAAGCAAATTAAGTTCATGAACTGAGGTACCATTGTATTTTTGTTTTCTCATTATTAGGAGCACCAGGGCAGCACTAAATAAGGATGACATTGGGGCATTAGGTCCCACCCACATTTTGACCACATTTTGGTCATTCTAATTCATCATCTCCTGTTGCTAAACAACCACCATGTTCCATGGGAAAAACACAAAGGGACAATCACTGCAAGAGTGCAAAAACATTTGGTCTCATTATTTACATATACATGTATGTATGTGTGAATATATGTATTTATGATTATATGCTTTTTTTGTACTCGTATGGACTCACAGGAGAGAGTATCCTAAGTCCCCAAACCTCACCACCTCATAAATCTTCTATCCCTAAAAGTACCTTTGGGATGACCACTCTTGGCTAGTCTTTCAGAAGGAATCCTATCTGGCTACCTGGCTCTGCTTGGTTTGCTTTGTCGTCTTTCTTCCTTTCTGCTAGATTTGCTGCATCCCAAGAGCAGTTTCTTTAAAGGCCTTTACTATTTATGACAAAAAAATAAGATGGTCATAAGCATATCTGAGATTTTTGTGCTTGTGAACAAGCTTTTGTATATATATATGAAGTTATGTACATTATAAGTGTAGAGACATTATTTACATTATAAGTGTATATACATTATAAGTGTACATACACATATTCATATATATGCAGTCATGTATCATACAATGACATTTCAGTCAATGACAGACCATGTATGTGATAGAAGTCCTACAAGATAATAATGGAACTGAAAAACTTCTATCACCTAGTGACACTGTCATCATCTTAATATCATATGTCAACTCATTACTCATCCATCTGTGGTGATGCTTGTGTAAAAAATCCTACTTTGCCTCTAGTCATTTAGAAGTGTATTGCATATACAATTATGGACAGTTTGTAATACCTGATAATAATAAATGACTATGTTACTGGACTAAATATTTACTATGCTATAGTAATAATGACTGTTTGTCATTATTTTAGAAAGCCCTCTTACTTATGAAATAAAGGTTTACTATAAAGTAGTCTGTCATGATACATATGCTGTCAGCACCATGACATAATCACCTTACAAATGTCTTGGAAGGTATCCTCTGTCATTAAGGAGTATGTGGATAAAGTACTCCTCAGATAAGATTCCCAACAATCCAGCTGGCAATTGGGAAGTTCCCAGGTGACTCTCTGGGCATTGCTGGTAGAGGACAGACCAGCGATGGATGGGCAGGAGCAAGGAGTTTCCATGAGGTTCTCTGAGTTGGAAATGCCTCGCTACTCTGAAACCCATTCTGCCTCCCCTCACCCCATCATTCAGGGCCTTCAAGGACTGAGAAGATGCAAAGGATTGAGACAAGGTTGACCTGTGCTGAAGGGAGGCAAAAAGGAAAAACGGAAGGAAGGAGGCATCAATGAGCAGAGTGGATACGTAGAATTAGATCTTATGAGATGTAACTGCATAGCCACTTCAGTGGAAGCACCGACTAGTAGTGTCTCTGTAACAGGAGGGGAGCCAGGTGGAAGAACAGGTATCAGCATCTTGGCCAAAGTTCAACTTGCAAGGCCCTCTCTCACTCTCAACTCATATTCTTTGCAAGACAGATGTGGAGAAACGCATTTTCCAGTTTTCTCCCTCTTCCCATCCTAGAGGCAAAGAAAGCATGTTGTGTTTGGAAAGAGGGAAAAAGCAAAGCTGAATCCCCCCAAATCCAATTCAAGATGAACTACGGGGAGCTTGAGCACATTCCACAGCCAGAGGATCATGCGCCACCTTCAAAAATGCAGAAATCAGGCTGGAATGCCACACCATACACAGCCCACCTCGCTGCATTTGAATTTCAGATAAATGATGAATAATTATTTAGCATAAATATGTCCCAAATATTTCATGGGCCATGCATGTTTCCATATCCCAAAAATGTATTCATTGTTGAGCTAAATTGCAGTTTTAGTTGGGTTTTTACTTTTGTTTTTGTTGCGGTTGCCTACTTGCAAGATTCCAGTTAGACAAAATTGACTCTTTCAATTTTGCAATTTTTTATGTTACCTCTTCACCCCCAAAGAGGTACAAGAGAAATCACAATTGTCACAGAAGAAAGGGACCCAGAGAGAAGATGAGCAGAGTCCTTGGGTCAGTACTGTGCCCTGTGGCTCAGACAGCGGAGACAAGAAAGGCTGTTAAAACAGACAAACTTCGTGTCTGATTTGACAGAAAAACCATCCATTCATTGGAGGTAACACTGCCCTGATGAACTTGCACAGCAAAACCTGCCCCAAAACCCAGACCATCCACCTACCAGGGAGCAACTGGGACAACACTAATTCATTGCTAAAAAAAAAGGATGAAATTCCATGTAATCTGTCTTTGTAACCCTAGAAACTGACACTTATAAGGGAAGAAAAAAGGCTAATACTCTGTGTGACAAATTGTATTCATTTTTTTTTATTTTTTGGTTTAAACCACTAATTATTTTACCTGTATGAAATTCCTCTATTATTTTCACTGCTGGAAAATCACAGGGTGGGAAGTGCCACTAGTACCTGTCACAGGCAAGGCGTAAACAATGCGATCCAATAAAACCTCACAGAGCACAGTGCACACAACAGGGGCTTGCTGGGCTCGTCAGTAAACCAAAGCATCAAAGCAAAAACCATTAAGCAGCACTAGCACGCAAGGAGAAACATGGCAAGTGAGCTTGAAGACTGAATTCCTAATCTCCTTGGCCGTCAGACTTCACAGATAAGGAAGACTGGGCAGCAAGGTTGAGGATACAGGCTGGCAATGAGCTTCCAGGGTCTGACCATGACTAGCTCCTATCCACAACCATGGCAACACAGCACAGTCAGGGGGAAACCGTCCTGCAGGTCCACTCGGTGCTTTATAGTTTGCAAACTGTCCTTATGTTCCCCAGCTCATTGACTCCTCCCCCCGACCTACACAACAGGACAAAATCCTACTATTCTCCAGGAACTGATTGTTGGAGGGTTTCTGATTTGATCAAGGGTGGTAAGATTTGTGAAGATAATCATTTATCAGCTAGTCATACTACTATAGACAGCTAAGCTAGGCAGAAATATTATAAGCAGTCAAACAGGGCGGGGCCCTCAACAGCTGGTCCAAAGATGACCATGTGGCCAGGGGCATACATGTTGGAGGCCAGGCTTCAAGACAAAGACAGAATGACCAGGGCTATATGTTTCCCCAAGGTTTTAAAAGGTATGTGGTAACATCTGGTCCAATAAGGTCTAGATAGACATCAGTCATCTCAGTGGGTGACCAATACCTTCAGACTCATCCCTTCCCCCAAAGTTCTTAGTTCTTTCCATTAATACTTGCTACATGACTTGCTTCCCCACTGTATCAGTATTAACTTAGCTGAATACATTCAACCTTAGTGGGCAATCATAGCTTTAACTCATGTTGTACTCGTGTGATCATGCTTCATAAAACTTTCCCTGAAAAGTGGGATCCTCAGCAACCCACTCTTGGCCCTTCCTGTCTCTCAGGAGCTGTATCTCTCCTTATCAAGAAATATTTCCTACTCTTAATTTCTATTGGTCCTTACAATTCATTCTTCAGTTTTGAGAAACACGAACTTGGCATATCTGACCTCTAACCGGTTGGGAGTTGTATTTCCCCTATATCATTCCTATATCAATACTAGTAAATGTCTAATTACAAAAAGAATTAAAAGAGGGACTTGAATCTGTGCATCAAAAGAATCTGACTAAGCACAGGGCACTAGGTGAGACTCCCCTAGGGAGGGTACATTGGTGCTAAGTTCAGAGGCCAAGAGCAGGTTAGAAGAGAAACACCTTCCAGTCAAGGGGTGAAAGTCTGATAGCAGGTGTTGAGAAATGAATCAGCTGTGGCTGAAACCCACAAAGCAAGAGCAACTGGCCAGAAAAGTAGGGTGGGTCAGAGGAGTCAGACTACACAGGGCCCCTGAAGACCATAATAAGAGTTCAGGAAGCCGTGTAAAGTGCTAAGCAAGACAGCCTACCTTGTCATGATTATTTGCATTATGCCTTCACACCTCATGGTCATGACGTAGCTCTAAAGCCTCACACTTCCATTCCATTAGGAGCTTCCTGAATCACTGAAATTTTATCAAGAGGTGCCTCATGGCAAAGCAGGACAGAAGGCCACTTGTGATGCTGCCCATTGGTATCCACTGGAAAGGAAACTAATGTAACACCTTTGATACTCTGTACTGGGTTGGTACTTGAAAATGTATAAGGAGGTGATATTCAAGCAGTGAAGGAAGAGGAGGAGGAGGAGGAGGAAATTGTATAGGTACAGATGTCCTGGGACCAGGAAACTTTGCTCCTGGATAATGTGCCCTACAAGGAGGAAGTGCCATCTGCTGAATGGGGTCAGTTACACATGTGAGGAGAGTAGACATGTTTTGAAATAAGTCTCTAAGTGAAGAAAAACAAACTAATCCAATAAATGAACCTAAAGAGATTAGTAGGAGAGATATTTGGGGGCTGGCAATCATGGATTTGGAGTAGAAATAGTGAAGCTTGTGATCCAAGTGAGGTGGTTGAATTGGTCTCTCTGTTCCCTTGAATGATAGAATCCATCGCTTCCTGACCCACATAGAACTTAGCAGCCTGAGTAAGAGGGAAGTTTTGTAAATGTTATATGCAGCTGACTCAGTCCCTCTAAGGCATCTGCATACTCTTTGGGAACATACCTTATCTGTCATTTGTCCTGTTCTTGTTTTACTGTCTTAGATTCTTCAAAGAGTGTTTCAATGGCATTTTACAAAAAAATGAAGAGAAACTTGTAAAAGCATTACAAAAATTTGACAGTGTGCAAGGCAATCTGCAAATTTAATTATTACTGCATCAATCAGAAGGTCTAATATGGATGATATTAGTTGTTCTGAGTGTTTTATTTTTCAAATTGCACACATACAGAGTATCCTATTTACTCATGGAATCACTAATGAGGTGGATATTTTAAGCCTCATGTTTAGTCCAAGGCACAGCTGTTGCTGGTTGTTGAAGGTCAGAGGACAAAAGTATTTCAGAACAGTGCTCTTGGCACATGAATTGAGGGAGAGAACTTGATCTATTAGTGCCCAAACCTTGACAATATTCAATATAGATTTACCGTACTCAAAGCTGATGCTGAGAGATGAGATCTTCTGACTTATATTTTTGGATACAGAGCACAGCTCTCAAATTTCCAGGCCTGTGTATGCACTGGGCTGTCCTTTCCAAGACTGAGAGGTGCCAACAATATAGAGAATTGTCTTTGGAAGCTTTATCTACTCATAGGGGGAAAATGGCAGTGGACTGTATTGGTCTAAAGTTATTTTCTTCATCTAACGCTGTTGGGATAACTGTGATAAAACAAAAGGCCTGCCTGGAGGGAAGGACATTTTCCTGGATATGCAGAGGCCAGAACCTCATGGTCCATGCCTGACCACAGTCTATGAATCTAAAACTAATCTCAAAGAGCCTGGGGCTGGTCAGAGGAACCCAGCAAATGCGTCATTTTTCCATATGCTTTGAACTAAACACATCATCCACACGAGACTCCCCATGTACCTCCTGTGTGTGTTAATTTTTTGCCACTATTAGCTAAGAAAGAAATACTCAAACAAAATGCCAAGGACTTGACAGGTCTATTTTTCAGAGATAAATTAGGAAGAGGGAATCCATTTAGAAATTGGGACATTGATATTAAATGGGGAAAGCCACTCTTCTTTCCTTTCAAAAAAGCTCCCCTTTTTAAAAATCAGTGTGAATCCAGGAATCCATATCATGCTTTGGAAGGTGTTCTTGAGTTTCAGGGAGACATTAGTTGCATGCATTTTAAACAAAGATATGCCTGGGCCTATTCCATTTCTTAAATATTTAAGAAATATCAAGAGGACATATTAAACTAAAGGGCCTATGCTAATGCAACATTAGAGAACTTACTTAGAGCCCAGGACTCAGGAAAATCATTTCTAGCTTTGCAATGCTACATTGCACATGTAATATGTTTTGTTTGATGCTATTTGTTATTTATTAAATGTATGCTAATGTGAAGTTTCCTAAAGAAGTTTCCTGACCACAGATTGTTTAAAAAGTTCAATCTCGTGTCACACTTGTATTCAAGAAGTATAATTTCCTTAACATTTCCGTGAACCAAGGTAGAGGTACAAAGGAGCATTGCTTAAATTTCCATATGTTAGATGTGCTATGTGTCAGGAAGACTGACTGAACCAGACTCAGCGTCTGCCCTCCAGAGGCTTACAGTTCAGTGGGAAGGAAGGCACAAGCAGAACTAATTAAACACAGTGTGCCAAATGCAGTCACACTGGCACACAGGAGCCATCAATACATGCAAGAGGTGAAAGACACTCACCCTGGTGGGGAGAAGACTTTTAGCATAGGCAGCACCTAATCTGGTCGCATATTATCACAAACCTGATTTAACTAGAAACAGAAAAATGTAAGAAACTATCTGCAATCTTATCTTTTTTTTAGCAATGCTAGGGATCAAACAATTTTCAAAACCAATAGATTGTCAAAGTGAATTTTTTGTAGAGTTGATGTCACTTAAAGACTCCAGTTCGTATCTATCAGAGCAGAGAAGTTCCTGTTTCCCGTATGAGCTGTATAGTGGATGTCTGAAACTATGGACATATTACAGATTCTATAAAAACTATATTTTCTCTCACATACGTAATTCTGATAAAATTTAATTCATAAATTTAATTTATAAACTAGGCAGAATAAGCGAATAACAATGAATGCTAATAAAACTGAACAAATAAAACAATATTGTCTCTTTTTCTCTCTTGCTTGAAATATGATTGCTTTGTACACTACCTTTTCCCTATGTGAGATGATTCGGTGACTCTGTGATGAGATGAAGTGACACAAATGCTATAGACATGGTGACTCAGCATTGGCCATTATGTAGGGACTACATGAATAAAATCATTTCAGATGAGTTGACAGCAAAGGTGACTAAGTAATGAATGTGTGTAACATATACAGGATGGATACACTGAAACAAGAAATGAGTCACATCATGGAGGGGTAGATAGAGTTATAACTATACCACTAATCTCTGTTAGTTATTTAAAAATATTGGTTTGTGCTTTGATCTTTTTTCATGCTTATATCTTGTAATTTGAACTACTTTGAAGATAACAATACTAAATATATTAAACCATTGTTAATTTCCTATTATTTTGTTTCAAAATTCTGTATCATAGTATTTATTCTTTTTTCACTTTAAAATACAAAAAAAAAATCAGTTGCTTACTTCTGAAATTTTCCATTTAAGATTTTTAAACCACAGTTGACCTCCAGTAACTAGAACCACAGAATGCTAAGGTACATATAAAGTATAAGCCATGGACTAATTCCATGGGGTAAAGTTTGTGCACTAGGCATAACTTGTGTTATAAAAACCCTGATTTTACCATTTGAAGGTAATTACTAAGTGGTTCAGAAAGAAGAGAGTAACTATTCTTAAGAGACTTTTCTTCTAAAATAATTATTATCCTAGAGTAATTCCTATTACACCCACCTCTTCTTACCTATTTTCATTGAACTATATGCAGACAAGTCTGGACCTAACAACGCTTTCATTCTAGGGATCTGAAACATTTCTCCCACTGAATAAAATGTAAAGGGACAGTAGTGAACAAAAGTTGTCTTTTAATTAAATAAGTGAGGCTTCTTTGATATACCAGTTATATAAAATAGAAAACATATTTATGTTTTAAAATGTGACATAATGTTGCATGCCGTAATTAGTTAACATTTTTATAATGTTGACTTACATCTGTTTATTATAATTGTTTCTGTAAATATATTTGATTATGTCTTCCTGTGATCATTTCTATTCTTGCCTATTTTAAATGTTAGAAATACAATAACAGAAGTTTTCTTTCTGTCCTCCAAATTTCCTCCTTTTCATGTCCTTTACTAAGATTTCCATTAGTTTGTTTGGCATTTCTTGTTGATTTAAAAAAATTATCATACACTTTTGAGTTATCTTTATATATTTGATGAAAATATTTTCTCTCAGTTTCACTTTTAATGAGATATTTCTGAACCATATATTTAAAAATTTTTGGTAATTTCAAACCATATACCTCTTTCTATTTCTATGAGATAAATTCTATTGTTCTCTTTTGATCCTCTCACAACTTTATTCCCATGTTTGTATGTGTTCTTGTGTTTGTGGGTGTGTGTGTTGATGGTTAATTTATTTTAAATTAATTTTCTGAATTTTTCATTAGATACCTAACATGTGTGAACAATTCTCCCCATTTCTTGAACATACTTTCTGTTCTCATCAATTTCAAACATCAGTGTATCTCAAAATACCACCAATATGCACAAACATCTATTTCTAGAATTTCTAGCCTATTTCATCTATTTGTATATTCTTAAGCAATACCTCACTTCTTTAATGATTAGTGCTTCATAAATTTGATATTAGATGGTGAGAGTTCATTCCTTTGATCATTTACTTCAAAATTTCATGACTGTCCATGACTAGCTATCTTCCATTTATTAGAATCTGCTTGTCAATTGCCATAATAATCTCTCTGCAATTTTTATTGGGGTTACATTAAATTTTTAGATAATTTTGGAGAGAAGCAACATTTTATAAATAGATCTTCCTAGCCATGAACGTTAAATCATTCTCCATTTATATTCAAGTCAACTTATTAAATGTTAGATTTTTCTATAAAGGTTTGTCTTATTTATCATTACATTTATTTACTCCTTCTTATAGTACTTTTTACATTTCTTGCTATTTTGAACAGGGTGCATTGCCCTTGGTTACCACTGGTGTGTAGGAAAACTTTGACTTTTGCATATTAATCTTGTATCCGGACACTCTGCTGAAGTCTTCTATCAATATTAATGGATTGCTAATTATCACAATTGCTAATAGGTCCTCTTGGATTATTTAAATTAGTTAATTATAGCATGTTCAAATGAAGATAGTTTTGTTTCTTTCCAACTTTTCTTCCTTCCTTTTCTCCCTTGTTAATTAGCTAATTATAATCTAGTAAATTGTTGAATAATAGTAAATGTTTTTATGTTTCTTAATTTTAATGAGAATGCCTATGTTTAACCAATACATTAGATAGTTGATTTTCTGTTTTGATATTTCATTCTATTCTGAGTTTATTACTCTTTTTTAAAAAATTTATTTAAAGAGAAAAACCAAAAAAGAAAACAACCAAACAAAACAGAAAAAGGGTAGCAACAATACAGACTTCCAAAGGCAAAAAATAAAAGAACAACAAGAACAACAACGAAACAAAAACAAAAACACTAAGAAATCACCGCTTGATAAGTTACATCCTGTCATCATTGGAAATAGCTGTTCAAGTTGCAAAATTAAAGCTTACAAAGTACACATTCAAACAGTGAGACTGTTAACAGTTCTGCTCAACAATCTAACAAAAACAGTAATATGGTCATCTATCTTACACACTTAAGCATACATGCAGTTATATCCTTTAGAGCACTTTCTTTTCCCCTCTTTTTTTTCTTTTTATATTTTTTTTTAACTTTATTTTAAAGGGGGTAAAATTAAACACAAAAACAGAACTGAACGGGACATAAGAAAGCATAAATTTCAAAGCTAGACAACCAGAGATCTTCACTATCTGTCATATTTCTCTTGTTTTCTTCCAAATGGTTGTCCATATCTTTGCATATGGAGAGCTCATACTAAATACATAGCCAATCTTTTCACAAGATGTGTAGTTCACTGGCTCCCACTTGCTAAGAGGGAGGGACACAGGACAGGGGACAGGACGACATGAGATGTCTGATTCTCAGCCCGTGTGCTGGCAGGCTCACAGCTGCCCCCCAGAGAGGGGAGGAGTTCCTTGTTCTCCTGGCACCCCGAGTCAATCGCACAGCACAGGTCCCAACAAGCCAGGGTCTCTCTCCTTTGGGCTGCCAAAAGTCTGCCACACTCACAGCTGCCCCCCAGAGAGGGGAGGAGCTCCTTGTTCTCCTGGCACCCCGAGTCAACCGCGTGGTGCAGGTCCCGAGGGGCCAGGGTCTCTCCCCTGCAGGCCCCCTAAAGTCCGCCACACTCACCTGCTATTTCTTTCTGATGAATTGACCATTACATTTCCAAAGTTCTGAAATGGCCAACAGACCACAGAAGGAATTCTCTTTAGGCTCCTGTTTGAAACCGGCAGCTACAGCGATCTGCTGGCCTTGCTTCAGGGCCAGTGAGTTTATTACTCTTATAATGGTATATTTTCGAATGCTCTCAAATGACTGTTGAGATAAAATTAAATGGTTTACTTTGATTTGTTAGAGATTTATTATGTAGAAATGCCTAAATTTACATCTGCAGCCCGTAGTGTTTCCCAAGATGTCAATTTTTTTCTTTTATCACCAGTTGCTTCTTAACAACCTCACTTGGACAAATTGATAAACTTCCAAAATTTAAGATAGGCCTAAATCAAACTTTTGTTTTTCTTACCCTAGTTTCTTTTTCCTCACTAGTTTCAGTGTCAGTAAATGGCAACTCCACCCATCTTAATTGAGTCATTTTCAGTCCTTTGCTTTCTCTAATAAATCATATCTAATCTATTAGTAAACTTTGTGACTATTTTGACTACTTTTCTTATTGCTGAGACAAAATGCTAAATGCCCACACATTGAAAAAGGAAAGGTTTGCTTTGGTTCACAGTGTGTAGGGGTTTCAGTTCCTAGTCAGCTGGCTCCAAGGCATTGCAGAGGGGCATTGAGGAAGAAAAAAGTCCATAGGAAGCAGGCAAGAGGCAGCGAAGCAACAGGCAACAGAGGCAAGTCACCTTCCCCTTTATCTTATCTAATGTGATGCCGCTCACACTCAAGGTGGGGCTTTCCATTACCCAGAACTATAATAAACCAATTAGTGTACTAATCCAGTACACATAACCTAGACCAGCTTTATATATCCACGATCCATTTCCTTTAGTACAGGTGCTCTCGGGTCCCCACTCCTGCCTGCCTGGTCCTTGTCTTACCCTTCTAGTGACTGAGATAAGCCCACAGTGAAGTTTGATCAATGCTTTCCCATGCACATGATAAATATTGATTAAGAGCCACCCTGCTCAAAACTTAAGTCTACATCCCCTGATATGGTTATTCAACATGTTCCTCCCCCATCCTGCACCAACACATTTTACTCCAATCATTTTTTACCTTTATTTCTCCTCTGAAAAATACACTCAATGCAAGTAATTCAGAAAATTAAAAAACATGAAGGTTAAAAAATATCACCTGTAATTCTACTAAACAGAGGTAACCATTAATTCTACTAAATGGAGATAACGATAGTGACATACAGAGTGTTTCAATTAATTCTGAAAATTTATGCTATTTTCTAACTTTGGTCATGTTTGGAAAGAACTTCGGTAGTTAAACCAAGAGCTACAGGTAGATCTCCTCCCTGCCCAAATAGGGGATGCAAAATAAATGCTTTATCTGGAATAACTTGTATCTTCCTGACACAGCCACATATCTGTGGTATTTTTTTTCTTGAGACAGGGTTTCACTGTGTAGTGCAGGCTGGCCTTGAACTCATTTTGTAGCCCAGACTGGCCTCGAACTCACTTTGTAGCCCAGTCTGGCCTCGAACTCACAGGGCTCCCCATGCCTCAGCCTCCCAAGTGCTGGAATTATAGGTGTGCACCACCACACCTGGTTGGTCAGTTTTTTATAAAGGAGAAACTAGCATTTCTAGGATTTATGCAAACAGGGTAATGCAGTGTGTACCAAGAACCCGCTCATACAAAGTTATACTTTTACCCTCTTCAGAATTAAGAATTCTAAGTCCAAAGCTGATTCCTCCCATATCATCCCTCTGCAGTAAGGTTGGAAGTGGGGTCAGGTCTGATATTGTAAGTGTCTTTCTCAGATACTTCTACATCTCTGTTCTCTCTACCTCCAAAGACTTTGAATTTGTCCTTGACATGAGACAAGACCCTGTTTAGCTGCAGGGTAATATCTCCTTGGAGTCACAAATCTCCCTAATTATTATCCTTACTAGATACAACATACTTCTTTTTAGGTAGCACTTGCATTGACTCAATTGAGAAGTTCCTGCACTGCACTGCACTGCTTTTTGATAAAGCTGCTCTTTCTCTTCTCTCTCTCCTCTGGTCTCCTCTCTTCTCCTCTCTTCCCCCTTTCCCCACCTCTTGTCTCTCCCCTCCCCATGATGTTTACATCTATTATTTCTTTTTCTTGCCTGATTACATTGGCTTTAACTCCCAAATAATGTGAAATAATAATTCTGATAATTACCATTCTTTATTATTCTTAGCCATAACAAATATATTTCAAATGTTTTATAATTACATGTTATCATGATGAATGGATAAAAAATACTATGCTTAAAACTTTCAAAAGTATATTTCTAATCTATTTTAACAGAAACAACTTAAAAATTTTGTCAGATATCTTTTAGCAATTGGGGGAATGATTTTTTCTTTTGTTCTGTTCTATTGGTGTTATTAAATATATTGATAAATTTCTTAATATTGAATTAATATTGCTATCCAACAAAATGTTTCTGTGCCATATAATACCAGACTTCATGCTAATATTTTAAGGTTTATGAAGTTATATCCATATTCATAAGTGAGTCTGTGGTTTTCTTCTTTGTTTTTGAGGTACATATCAATAGTTTGCTAGCTTTCTTAAATTATGAACTACTTTACATGGGTCCATTCTGCTTATTCAAATTTTGAAATAACCTGCCCATGTTTCAGTTGAAAACATCTTAGAAAAAAGGTCTCGTTCTGGTTTCTGTTTATCTTTCATGTATTTATTTTTTAACAACTAATGCATTTAGGCCTTTGAATTCTTTGTCAGCTTTGGTTTGGTTGCATTTCATGGACCTAGATTTATAGTGAGATCATGTTTCTAAATTTTTTATTCATTCCCAATTAAGCTCCTTTTGTCAGCTATTTTTCCTCCAAAATAGAAGGCACAGGTAGAGTTTTGCAAGGATAGCCACTATTTCATTTCCATGTTAGTGCATTAATTTTCTTAGCAAAAAAATTATTTTGTGACATGTATCTTTAAACTGATTGCCCTTTGATCACTTCGCTGAGTACTGGTAAAGAGGCTCAGGAGGGTGTATGCAAGCATGCATCCTTTCCAAACTTCTCCTTAGCTTTGAGCTTGCCCTGGGTTGAAATAACACCAGCTAGACTGCTCATCCTTCAGTTCTCAAGGTAACCCCTACTTTCTTGGGGAGACCTTTCCTCCTACTCCTTATGAACTTCAGTTTCTCCCAATATATCCTCTCTTGTGTTCTGAGCATCATCTTTAACAACTTCCCTTCTTCTTTAGAACACCACTGCCTTGAGATACAGTACTATGGGATGCCCCATTTCCAGGGCATCACCTGACTCATGGTCTTCCCTGGACTCTGAGCCAGATTTTGTTGCCTGCTTCCAGGAGGGTGGGACCATGCCCTCCCTTGTCTCATTTCCCTCTGTACCATTCTGGGTGCAGAGCAGATGCTCCGTAAATACCACATGTCAGCAAAGTACATGGGATTGATTAGTTTTTCATCTCCCAGTGACTCTAATTTGGGTTTTCAGAAACTGAATTTTTCTCTTCTTTTCATTTTGAATGAGACACTGAACAGCTGGAAGTGACCCCAAAGGTTATTTGACTTCAGATTCTGACAGTAATATGGTGATGCTAATTCAATCCTATGCATATCTGATTTTTTAAAAATTAAAACAAAACTTTTTCCCCTTGTTCCCTTGAGTTCTTAATTGTAACAGATTTCTAAGAAAACAAATTCTTCCTTATGCCTAAGCTTATTCTGGCTCCTGCTTTGTCAGAATGTGGGTCTTTGTTTTCTCCATGGGTATTTCTAGCTACTCCTACCATAATTACTTCTTGGTCAAAGTTGCATTTGTTTGACAGTGAGACAGACAGAAAGACAGACAGTATGCTTACCTTTAAATTCCTTTCTATTACAAGGAAAAGGACCAATCTGGCAAAAGGAATTCTTTGCAAAGGCCAGTGTATTAAAGACAAACACTGCATCACAAAGTTGTCTCTTGAAGCCGTATCATCTGTCCTCTGGAATTTTAAAGGCCAAATAGAAAATTGCCTACCTGGCAGGGAGAATTTCTAACTGACTTCCTTGTCTCTAATTGTGTTTTCTCCACAGAGTCAAGTTCAGACCTCACTACTGTGACTACAGCTGACTTCCACCTCTGAAGACTCTGGTCTTACCATGCCCATGGTAACTATCATGATGCAGTGAGCTATGGTTAGCCTCCAACATCTGAACTTAAATGTCAAAGTTCTGAGTTTAGAATTTTTAAGATTGGTATGTTTGGAAGGGGAAAAGAAAATAACTGATGCTTAGGAAAAACATATGAAGAAACAGACTTTTTCCTCTGTTCCCACACCATGACGATGACTACAAGAGATGTCTATACTCCAAAAGATGTGAGATTTCTCCCCACCAGCAAGCAGGCATTTCTGCAGCAGTTCACACCAGAACACTTTCTAATCCAATTCAGCTGACTCTATCTGGCTGAAGGCAACATCAGCTCCTATAGGTTATGGGTTCAGTCCCCAAGCCTACCCTTAACTCCCTTAAACTCCCTCTTTAGATTCAAATAATTTGGTAAAGTACATCATGGACTCAAGGAAACACTTCCTTGCAGGTACCAGATTATTATGATAAATATTACAGAGGTCATGCATGAAAAACTGCAGAAGGCAAGGCAGGGGGGAAGGGGCATGGAAATTCCAAGCCTTTACCAGATGCACCTCTTTCTAAGAAACCCCAGACTTCAGTAACAGAAGATCTCTTATCCCATGTAAGTCACTGACCATTCAACCCCTAGTCCCATTTCTGAGGTTGGAAGTTGGTACTGAAAATCCCTGTTCTCCAGTCATACCTGATTCCAGCCTCCATCCCGAAGCTACCCACGAACTGCCAACTTTCAGTCATCTCAGTAGTCGACAAAAGGACACTACCTTGGAGATTACTAGGATTTAAGAGTTCTGTGCCAGGCAAGTGGGGTGAAGATCAGTATGTATTGCACAATACCATGGGTACTCTGCTTTTAAGGAGTATATGGTATCTTTCTCAAGAAAATGATGTCCTTGGGAGGTATAAGGAAATCAATTTATTGGAAATAGAGTAAGGATCCATACAGGGTAAGAAAATGGCCAAAATTGAGACAGAGGGCCTTGGATGTGTCTGCACCTGTGAGTGAGAATTATAAGGTGAACTTCCCCTATTCAGAAGGAGAAATGTTATGCAGACATTTTATGAAGTGATACCTTGAGAGCCTAGTGACCCTTTGATGATGATTCTGTGTTGGAGTCAAGGTTTGGTTCTGAAAGAGGACAAGACACCTTCAAAAGTTCCTTCTGCATCAATTCTTCTAGAATGAGTATATCCCTGGTGGGCCATTCCAAAGGGTAAGAAAGCATCCATGTCTCGGTCACTCCCTTGACACTGAAAGCCCAGAAGCTTTCATTGGACTCTTTCAGGCAACATCTCCCTGTTCCTTTCCAATAGCCCGTAATTTCCACTGGGATCCTTACAATTCTAATAAAGTCCAATCTATCCTCAGATCCAGAGGGGAAATATCTGATTCTAGCTAAAACAATCAGTACACTCCACTGTCCTAACCAGAGCAATTGCTCTAATAATTGAAATCGACCTTGGCTTGACCAGGCAGGGGATGGATGGGCTGCCTGGAAACTGCTGGTAGCCTAGTCACTTGAGGATCTTTTGGTGAAGTCAAGTCCAAAGAAGATAGAGACAATCCCTCAGTGACGTGGTGGGTGGACATCTGGATACAGCTTGTACAGAGTCCATATGAACCACCCAATTAGTTAAGCAAGAATTCTCCTTCTCCGTGTATGTCTGATAAACCTGAGTGCTTCTTACTTGCAATCACATGTGATTCACTGAAGAGCATGTCTCTGATTCCATGGGTCCCCTACAAAGGTCATGAAATGGTTTTTTGGACATTCGATCCAAGCTTTGACCAATAGCCTCCCCTCTCGTTCTGAGAAACGCAAGCAGCTAGACCTCATATGTGAGCTCTCCCTAGTGGCGGCAGAAACCTGGGCTCCTCACACCCAAGCATCTTCCCCTGGGTGGAGGGGGTTTGGGGATGGCGGGCCAGCATCCTGGGAAGCAACCACATGCCCCTCCCACCACCTCATCTGGCCACCAGCAACCCTGTCATTTCCCTGCCACTAGCCTGGCTCAAACAAAGCTCTAGCTGAAGAGATTACAGCCAGATGCTCTGGCATGATTCTGAGACCCCGTGGAAGGCGAGCAGTCAGGTTTCCTCTTAAGTGACAGCCATCCTTTTCAGCAGGCAGGGTAATTACAGGTTGGCCCCTCCGCAGTGCAAGCTATCTGAAGGGAAAACAATGGCGAGCAGCATGGGGCTGCCTCCAGGATGAGGGGAGCCGGGAGACAGGAACAGAAGGACTCAATCTCTTTTAATTTATTTTAATAAAGCATGCGTTTTCCAAAAGGCCAAAGGGCCTCATTTGCCACAACATGGTTGGGATCAGCCAACAGCTTCCTCGAGCCCCTCTTTCCCCATAATTCAATCAGAGCTGCAGATGGAAGCATTCAGCTGGTGTCTTCATTTGCTTGGTGCTCTCCGCATCCTCTTCTCCATCCTCTTCTCTGGCTGCCACAGCCAGAGAGGAAGGCTAGAGGCTGCCTAGTCCCCGAAAGTAGATCTTCTTGGCTTCTTCCTGTACACCTCTGCCATGGGCCTGTCCAACTTCATCCCTGCTGCCACTCTGGACTGTTTAGACATAATGGGATCTTCCTGTCTCTCTCTTTTTCTTTTTTCTTTTTTCTTTCTTTCTTTCTTTCTTTCTTTCTTTCTTTCTTTCTTTCTTTCTTTCTTATCTTTTTTGTTTCTTCTTTCTTTCTTTCATCTTTTTTCTTTCTTCTTTCTTTCTTTCTTCTTCCTTCTTTTTTTCCATGTATATGTATAGGGTCTCCATGTTGGGCTACATCTTCAGCCCTTTAAAAAATTATTTTTATTTAGAGAAAAAAAGCAAAACAAAAAAAGGGGTAGAAATAATACAGAATTTTAAAAACATACTACTAAGAAATCACTAGTTGATAAATTATATATTGTTATCTTAGAAGTAGTTGTTCAAGTGACAAAATCAAAGCATAGAAAGTGGACAGACAAGGAAAGTGCTCTAAAGGATATAACCGTATGTATATTTAAGTGTGTAAGATAGATAACCATACTACTAAGTTCTTGTTCATTTATCAAACAGAATAGTTTGTACTGTCATTGTTTTAAAAATTTCTTTTTTGAGACAAATTCTCACTAAGTTGTCCAAGGTGGGTTTGAATTTGTAATCTTCCTCCTCAGTCTCCTAAATTGCTGGAATTGCAGATGTGCACCCCTAGACCCAGCTACGGTTTCTTTCCTTTCTGCTGCATCTGGTACTCAGAAAAGAAGTCAGCCCCAGAAGAATGATGTCCTGGCCTTATTTTCTCCTGAAGCCCAAGAGGCTATCCCAGCTAACAGTGGTCAAACGGGGGTTAGAGCAGCCTTGCTCGTGAGGAAGCCCCACTCCTGGAATTCCTGTGGGAAATGATTATTGCCAGCCTCTCTGGGCAGGAACTAACCTCCACTGTAAACTCTGAACCACTGTTCACTGCCCCAGGTGCTGACCATCACCCCCTGGGTCTCTGCCAACACCCCAGACACCTGTAACTTTCTTCAAGAGATTTTCTTCTCCTCACCTTTCACAAGTTGCCTTTCCAGTGTCAAAGTGCAGAAAAACAAATACCACCTTATTGTTTTTTTTTCTAAGAGCAGAAATAGTAAGAAAATAGTGAAAACCATCCACCTCAGTATGGGGATTTGGGCTCATCTACAGCAAATGGATGGGTTACTTTTTCTACCTGGGGCAGTGAAAAATGAGTCCCCAAGTAAAGAAATCTCCATTGTCACGTGGATCTACTTCTTTCCCTCACCAACAGAGACCAAGTACAGCCCTGTCCCTCCCTCCTTCCCTCCCTCTTGTTGGGAGATTTAAGTGGTTCTCATTCCTCCCAGACACTTGCGCGGAGGGTGGAGCCCACCAGGGAAACTGTGGAGAGCCCTTAAGGCTGAATGACCTCTGGGCCTCTAGAACTCAGCCTCCTGCAGCTGAGAATCCACATTCTGGGACTTTACCTACTCTTTTTGACTCTAGCAGGGGGACCTAGGATCTTCCACATTGCCTGATGACCCTCTTCCTGCTTCCCCTTAGGAAACTGCTCCTTGTTTAGGGATGAGAACACTGACAACCAGTGGTCTTAATGAAGTCTTCCTGTCAGTCTCTTCCTCCGCAAAAGGCTGGGCCATGTTCTAGTGCCCAGCAGAAGGAGTGGAAACCTCATTGGACCTAGGAATGGAGACACTGGTCTTTAGGGCTTCACCAAGAGGTCCTCTTCAGCCTGTGTCCCTTCATAGTCCTCTTGGATGGTCCCATCTCCCTTGAATGAATGAGAACTTTCTCTAGTTTGACTTTAAACTGGACCACTTTGCCTCTCTCTCTTCACATCCCCTGAATCCTTCCCCTAGTCTCTGGTGAGGTGGTCAGCTTTGAGCATCTTAGACTATCTTACCTTTCACAGTCTTCCATACAGCATTAAATATCACCATGAACTGTCCAAAGTGGACCTATTTGGAAGAATTAAAAACATAGAGTGAGGTTTATCCTACATTTTAGTTTTTAAAAAGCATCTTGTTTTAACAGGGTCAGGTGATGGTGTGATGCTAGATGGACTTCTTCTGGGGCAACCAGAGACCCAATATGGATCCTAGCAATGGGGAACCACAGACAAATGGTCTGGACTAGAGATTTGCACACTGTAAATCCACCCATCCCAAGCACTTCTGCCTTTAGGCTTAAACACACTTGTGCTGTAGAGGAAATTGGGTCCATATGCACTGATTCCTTTAAACTCTAACAGTCACATGCTGTTTTCTGCTTCTGTTTAATTGTCCATGAAACCCAAGAGCTGTGTGTAACATGGAAAGCAGCCCCCCAGAATCCCATGGTGATTGCTGTTGTAGAGTATATCCCTTTGGCATCAGCCACCTCCTTTGAGATGTGGGTGGGTAGGCAGACAGGCCTGGGTCAGGACATGCTGTTAGCAGTGCCAGGGGACATGCATGTCCAGAACAGAAGCCCATCACCAAATGCTGCCCTTACTTCTACCAAACATTGTTTCTGAAGATGATGTCTGGAGTAACATCCTCTAGAATTGGTGCCACTCCAGTGGGGCAATCAGAGGCAAGACCCCTAAGATGCTTAACTTCAGCTTCCTGCTTCCTTATGTATGGCTAGTGATAACTGCCTCATCTATTTCATGGACATGTTGAGATGAGGAATCCATTCTGCTCATGAGATGGGAAGTCCAAATGGTACCTAACGCCCTCTTCTAAGACCTTCTGGTCAACCCAGAAGCTTATTGTTTATAAGCATCACCAGCATCAGCATCGCGCACTGTTTTACAATTGGTACATTACCTTCACCTGCATTACCTTGATTATTCTTTGCCACATTCAAGGAAAGGCAGGTAGAGTACTATCATGACTCTGAGTAGATCCCAAGTTTCATAAAATCTCAATTATGTGGCCAAATCCCTGCAGCTCATAAAGTATCACAGCCACACCCAAAGCTAGGCACACATTCCTTGCTTTCCCTATTTGTCAATGTGTTTCCTCTGCTGGTCTGTTTAGCTCAAGTCCCACCTTGGAAATAGGAGACACTCAGATAGAGGTGGTGATGGCATTTCTGCTCCATTGGCTTAGGTGCCCACTCCCTCTCCCTGCTGCAGACTATGATGTGGCCCGAGACCTCTGACCTCCTTACTGATGGGAAGGTCCAAGGTTACTTTGAATGGCTGTAATGCTTGGGGTTCCCTAACCCAGCCCTGGGGCCATGAGCAGAGTTTCTCAACCACCATTCAGAGGTTAACAAGAGTGTAAGCCACACTCTCTATTGTAAGAGACATGTATGACACAAGTGCAACTCATTAGCTCCAGAAACACAGTTTCAGCAAAAACTAGTGGGCTCACCCAGACAAAGGGGTCAGAGAATCAGATCTGGCTTGATCCAAGGCTAAAAAGAGGTTGCTAATTCTGACTCTCTTTATCCAATCACTCACAGTCACAAGGTGCCTGTTTCAGTCAGAGGATGCAAGGAGAACAATTGCATACAGGACACAGAATCTGTAACATTATTTTATGATGGTCACCTAGTGTTAAGTACAAGAAAGTACACAAAATCTGTCCATAACACTAAAGACCTAGAATATCCAGCTGAGGACCTACATCCCACAACAATGCCCTGCATGATTCCAGTTGAAGACCTAGTCCATGACAGTACCTCCTACTAATAGAACTAGAGACCCAGAGTCCTCAACAATGGCTCATGCAAGTCTGTTTTATGGATCTGTTCTGGGAAGGCCCAAAGATCAGCAGTGGAAGCTAGAAAGTCTGTGCCATCAGAAGAATTTGTGTCAGCAGGTTGAGGGTTCTACAGTGGAGCCAAGAAATGATGCTCAAAATAAGGACCAAGGCTCCCCTGAAAAGCACCACAGCCATGCTCAGTGACAATGAGGTCCTGAGCTCTTTTGACCATGAGAATAGCCCAGTTCATATCAGGAAGCCAGCATGACAAACTTCTTCTGTAGAGTAAACAGTGCATGTCTTTCCCTCCAGGGCCAGGAAACAATGCTCAAAGTAAGGACCAAAACTCCCCCAAAGTGAAGCAAAGTCACTCTCAGCAACAAGATCCCGTGCTCCTGTGATAATGGCTGAATTCATAGCAGGAAGGCTAGCCATGACAAGCTATTTCAGGAGAACCAACAGCTCCAAACAACAACACAGAAGGAACCACAAAGCAATGCTCTTCCTCTCCACGTCTCTTTTTTTATGCTGGTAACATTCCTCAGGTGGACCGTCTACACTCAGCACCATGCTGATTCAATTCAGCTGACGTTAAGTTGACCACCAGTTTTTAAACCATAACAGTGTCTAAAGTTTCTTCTCACTCTATCTGCCCTGGGTTAAATACCATAGGAAGGGCACCTGCTTCTCTCACAGAAGCCCTGACACAGATCTCATTGATTCAGTGTGTCAAGTGACCATTACCCAGAACTGATTCCTATCCCTGAGGGAGGATACACTGAGGTGATTGACTCCAGCCTGAGTCCTGTGCTTCATCTGTGGGGCAAGACCAGGGAGGAGAGAATCAAATCCATTCAGATCACATGAACTGAGAGCCTGGGAGGGAGCTCTCTCTGAAGAAATTAAGATGCAGTTGGTAAAACAGAAGCAAACACAGAACAAGCACTCTCTAAACCCCTGATCCACCAAAGAAAAAACAAGCACTCTTTCTTTCTTGAAGTAAGAGTTGGCAAACTTTTCTTCAGTGGATAGTAAATATTTTTGGCTCTGCGGGCCATAAGGTCTCTGTCACTACCACCCAGCTCTGCCATCTGAGTGCGAAATCAGCCAGACAATACGTAAATGAATGAGTGTGGCTGCGTTCCAACAAAACTTTATTTAGGGACACAGAAATTTGAATTTCATATAATTTTCACGTGTCACAAAATATTATTCTTCTTTTGAGGTTTCTGACTATTTGAAAATTTAAAAACTATTCTTAGCTCACAGACCACACGAGCTCAGAGAGCAGGTAGGGGGGATTTGGCTGGCTCTTGCTCCCAAAGGAAGGCACTGGGGAGGTGGGAAATAAGGGAGAGAGAGGTTTGTGTCAAAGGGGCACGGTCCATGATGCATGTGTGGAACACGAATGAGAAAGAGCTTGAAGTCCCTGGAACAAAGTGAAATGCTCGGTTTTGGTTAGTAATTTACCTATGTCCTCTCTCATACTAATTCACAGAGAGAAGTCTATTAATCATTCTGGGTGCAGAAAGGAAATCGCATTCTCAGCATAAACATAAATTATCAGCCTAAAACTCAAATTCCTTCGGAGGGATGGGGCAAGTTGAAAGTTTCAAACAGCTCAAATAGAACAAATGGATGAGGGGAGATAATGCATCTTTTGAAATAAAAACCTGAAAAGATGTTATGCTCAATTACACTGACAAAAGATTTGGGATCGAGTAATATCTTTGGTGGAATTCCACAGCTAAACAGGAATGCTAAATCACAGACTAACTTAAGCAAGAGTAATATCGCATAAGCCACATTACATGCACATCCACTGAGAGTCTGAATCTGCTCTGAGTCTTTAGGAAGAAGAACTTGCTTGCTGAGAGTGTGGTATCTCCAAACTGTCAGGTCCCCAGATTGAACATATGGGTGTCTTGGGGTGAGTGGCAGTGTCAACATAGGTCAACAGAGGTCACTAGTAGGTGTGGGCTGTTAAGGGGAGGAGGAGTCTGGTCTTTTCTGAGGGAGAAGCCTTAGTTCCAAGCAGCCAATGATAGGAAAGGAGACTGGAGAGGAACAAGAAAGAATGGAAATGGGAACTCGGTTGGAACGTGCACAGTGCCACTGAGGGCACAACCACAGAGGGCCATGAACTTGGCATCAGAGGAACAGAACAAAGAGGTCAGAGGCTGTAAAACAAGTGCCACTAGCGTCACCCTCTCTGGAAGGCAGGCTGAGATCTGACATGAATTATTGGTCAGTGCAATGACAAGTGTGGGAGGCTAACCCCTGGGATTAGTATCCCAGGTTCACTGGGAGGGAGACAGATGGGCTACAGGACAAGATGGAAAGAAAAGACAAGGAAAAGCAGGTTCTGAAGAGATGAGTGACCTTGTAATACGTGGCTTCCAAGGGCAAACCTGGGACCTACAGCTGTGTGCCAGGGTAGAAGGGGAGTGCTCCAAGCTACACCTAGGGCTGAGAACACTACACCCTCATGGCAGTGTCAGAGGCTGCCTGAGAGAGCGTGGAGCTTCCTGTCACAGGAGCGGGATGGGCAAATGCAGGGAAATCATACTCAAAAATGTAACCTGGTCAAGCGGTAGAATTATGGGTTTTTAGCTTTGCATTTTGAAATTTCTGGCATGCCCAGATCACTTGAAGATCTGAGCTAGGTAACAAATGGACCCAGGAGGTAAAGGGAGCAGTGTTTAGTTATTAACAGGTTCTTAGGCTGGATTGGAAACAAGGCTTGGCCTGCTACTAAAACAGAACTTTCTAATTCTTCCTCCAGCTCCCAACTCAGACTGAGGGCCTTGCAAAGCACCCCTAGATCATAGGTCCAGGAAGCTCAGAGATGGGCATCACATTTGCTTCTGAAAGGAAATTGGGCCAGGCTCAGTGACTCCGCCAGAGAGCTGCAAGAGTGGAGAAGTAGACAGGTTGGAGAGAGGTCCTTACTCCCTATAAGAGGAGCAGAATAGGAAGCTGCATAAATGACAATAGCTACTGTCCCCGCATTGAGCCCAGAAACTCCAGAGGAGGAAAAGGCACTTGCCCTCCTCCCCAGAGGAATCCAGGTCTCTCCTCCAGAAAGAGTCTGGTCCTTGGGGCTTACAGTGGAGTCACAAGCCTGTAGCTGCTGACTCTGAGGACACATGACAAGCCGCTCTTTAGCCATCTGCTGAGGAAATACCAGGGTAAATTAAAATGAGAGTGGATTTGTGACTTCTGTCTCTTCCAAAAAGATAGTGTTGGCAGGTTTATGAGAAAACCATTCTCAAACACCTTGAATTTATATGGCACGCTTATTTCAAAAGCTCTTCCACATCTGTTAGCTCTTTGAAGCCTCTGGAGGCAGGTAGGGCAGGAAGGAGAACTGGGTGGGGGACGGGCCACAGAGAGGTCCGGCGACTTGCCAAACACCGTGCAGCTCTCCACAGAGTGGCTGGGGTGGCACCCAGATCCTGGCCCCTAATATTTGCTGGAGGGATGATCACTCCTCTTTGCTTGGAGAACTGTGCCAAGGGCCTTATGGAATAAGGCTGGAAGGAAAGTGACCACTAAGAGCAAAGAGACACAGGGAACAACCCTGTCTCAAATATACACACAGCACTGCACCCGTGTACACTGTAAATTAGCCAAGGCTCAGAGGTAAGGGAATAATGGTTTCTCAAACAGAAACAAACAGAGGCTGATTGACAAGCAGGCCCCTCATAATCAGTGCTGCAGTAAGCTATACTAATTATGGTGTCAATTGGTAACATTATAAAGGTTGAAGCTACATAATGAAAAAAGAACATACACACAGGCAGAGTAGTTCAGCAAATGTAATTACAGGGAGACATTATTGGCAAATAGCATTTTATAAGATATTAACAGAGATGTGGTACAAACATATCCCCAAAACTTACAGGTCCCTCATGGGCAGGGGAACCCAGAACTGGTCAAAAACTCACCCCCAAAACATTGCAATTTGGGCAGCTGAGCAATTCATGAGAGCACCTGAAGTTTTTTGGCATCTTCTAAAGGAAAAGATATTTGTAGATTGATTACTACTCATATCTTCTAGTGCCTTGAATACGATATAATATCCATGTTCTTAGCTTGTCCAAGAATATTATTGCCTAAATAACAAGGCCTTAGACCGTCCAAACTAAAGCATCAGAGGTGACATTTACATTGACAGTCATCTCTCTAGAAGGAGTAGGGGAAGAACAGATGCTTACCCATTTATCCTGACAGTATATCAGTATTCAACAGTATTCATGGATCTGACCAGGAGCTGATCTAGAACCTTAGGCCAAGGCTCTGCTTTCCTTTTGTTCACTTTATGGAAGACCAAAGAAAAACATCCCCAGATGGTATCAGATACCAGGGACAGTAATGTGACAGTGGGCGGCTGGAAAAGGAGAGACAGAATAAAGGGAAGGTCCAGCTGGCTTTCTGGAGGAGTAAAACAAAGACACCTTTCCATAGATTCCCAGATGCTTATTGGCAGACACAGCAGAACACAGGTGCACCTACTGGGAGTCTAAGATCTTCCAAATGCATCAGGCATTCCCAGTAAGAATTTGGGCCAGAAGGGGAAGAGAAACTAGCTACTCTGAGGGTAGGCAGGTAGGTTGCGTTTTTCAGGCTAAAAGTACTTGAGGAGTTCCAAGTTTGTCATGTGTTGGAGAATCCTCTGTGTCACATGTGTAGTGAAGATGCTTGCCTTCAGTTCGGTTCGCTTGTCGTTATACAGCAAACAGCCCCAAATTTCTATTTTTCCCTTCCTCATTTGTACAAATTGACTGGTCTAGCTTTCTATTACCCACTTCTGATGAGTTCACGGTTGTTAGAGGTCACATGTAAGTGAGATCATGTGTCTGCCTGACTTATAATGTCCTCCAGATTAGGCTGTGCTGCCACAAATCATAGGATTTCCTTTTTCTTAAGACTAAATAGTGTTCCGTCATATATGCACATGTACATTTCCATTACTCTGCCCTTGCACACTTAGGTTGACTTGATTTCCAAATGAGTGTGAATAATGCTTCCAGTGTGCATGGGAATACAGACCTCTCCTCAACATGCTGATTTCATTTCCTTTGGATCTATACCCAATAATGAAATTACTGGACCATGTGGTAGATCTTTTCTATTTGTTTTTCTACTCCTTTGTTTTATGAATATCTACATTGATTATCATAATTCCATGATGTACTAATTACACTTCTACTAACTGGGTAAAAATGTTTCCTTTACCTAACATTATCTCCAACACTTGTTTTCATTAGTCTTTTTGATAATAGTCATTCTAATAGGTGTGACGTGAAAACCACTGTGGCTTAAAATTTTATTTCTTTAATGATTGTGCTAAGCATTTCTTTCATATACTCATTAGTTATTTGTGTGTCTGCCTTTGAGAAATACCTACTCAGACCATTTTCTCATTTCTAACTTCCTTACTTATTTTCTTAATATTAAATTGAATGAGCTTCTTGGATATTTTGGACATCAATGCTTTTTGAGATATGAAGTTTGCAAATAATATTTTTTCCACTTTATAGATTGTTTTTTCACTCTGCTGATTGCTGTCTTGATTGTAGAGAAACTTGTATTAGTTTACATAATCTTGTTTATCTATTTCTGCTGCCCCAAACCATTCTTTCTACCACAACTTATTGATCAAAAAATTATTAAATCCATCTAAGATTTTAAGGAAGGGAAGTTGGACTCCACCTTTCAATGGAAGCAGCAGAAAGACTTTGTAGCCATCCTTAACGTACCATATTCCACATCTAGAAACATACCCAACCCCAAACTCCTCACCAGCCTTGTGACAACCTGTCAGACAACTGCCATTCACACTCAGGATGTTTTCCTTCTCCTCAAACTAATCAAAGAATTAGTCCATATTTATTGAGGACCTATCACAAAAAAATTTGTCACCCCATGTATATACACACCACAACATTCTATGTACTATGTCTTCTCTCCAAGTGCTTACAAAGTAGATAAAGTGCTACATCTTTCCATTTATAATAGTTCAGTTAATTTTTAAAGTAAAGTCTTGCATGCAACCCCAGTATATGCAACAGGAGGAGAGGAAGAGAGTCAAATATCTTCACTATATAAGAAATGTTCCTGATAGCAAAATACAGTTGGAGCCTGTGGCAGAACTAGTATATTAATGAAAAATTTTAAAATTGTAAGTCTATGTCAAATTGGCTTATAGAAAACTAATGAAAAAAAAAGACAAGAAAGACTTAGGATGGAGACAGCTTCAGATAAGACTAGATCCGTGTTCTCACAAAACATCCTATGCAAATTAATATGGAATGAACTAATTGGATCCTTCCAATATTCACCTGTACATCTTCACTCTTAAGAGCTTGGTCTCTATGTCCTCACTGGGACAGGGTGGCCACCAACAGTTCTAGCCATACTTACACAGTTGTATACTGCCCCTTACCACTGCTACAAAGTCTAGCTGAGGTTAGCCTGGCTTGGGTCCAGTGCTGAAACACGTAATGAGACCGATCTGTGGGTGTCCTGCTCTACCTGTGAGTATCCGAGGACTCAAAAGTTACTCTGGAGGCCCCATGAACTGGTAAGATTGTACTGAGAATGAAGAGTCACTGGTTCTTGCAAAACACCTACAAAAGGGAGGGGATACTAAAGAGTAGGGGGAGACAGGAGAACTAGCAGCCAAGACCAGAAGAACCATTTGATGCCCTATCTCTCCCAAGGAGTTGAGAGAAGCAAACAACTCTCTAGTTTTTGCCTGTGAGTAAATGAATTTCTATAGCACATAATCCCTGCACCCCAGGGAAGAGACTTGCAGTCAGAACCAGGATTTTGCTTCGGACCCTGATTCTGGTTTTGCCCTCAGCTATGTACCTGTGACCTGAGCCTCATACACTGAGATATTCTGAGCCCAGAAATGTTCCAGAAAGACTTACACTGGCTGTCTGTGCCTGAATTAAAGCCAGAAATAGGAAAGCACAACTGCCACCCATCATTATGAAACATTGCCATTAAGTTTAAAGCTTTTGTAACAAAGAATACCACATTTATTATCACAAATAAATCCATGGATTTAACATCCGTCAGGCTTTAGACTTTATTTTTCCATATAAAATAAATATGGCTAGAGTATAATGTTATGGCTGTGCCATTATTTTGTAAAACTATTTAATTTAAATGCAGTCTAATTGCCTCTTCTGTAGACCTGGGCACAGCAAGAAACTACCCCACTCCTGGAAGAACATTCACCCCACCTCATGCCAGAAACAACAATGTAGAGTTCCTCATACAACGGCTGGGTTTCATCACTGTTTAACGAATTGTTGCACTCTTTATAGGATAAACAATAAATTGCACATGATTTATCATATTACCCAATAAATCATGTGACAAATCATTAGGCAGAGTGATAAAATCAAGTGTTTTAGAAATAAGTTAATCTATGATGCCAATGTGTAAACTAAGCAGTTGCTTAAAAACCCTATTTACTAATCATTTTTACATAAAGCAAGATTAATGATTATGTAGATTAAATGTGTACTTATTCCTCCTATAAACATCAGACAGCCACATGACCCGTTGGCCTTTTCTCTTTAGCAATGGCTCCCCCAAAATCCTCCTTTCCTCAGCACAATTCTACTTGCCTCCTTCCTCCAGGGATTTGGCTAGATGGGGAAGGGATGCTGGAGAAACCAGGGCGAGAGAAGGAGGTGGTTAATGAGGAGTGTGTCACTGGAGGGGTCTGGTGGAGCGGCTGTTCTCACCGTAAATTCTGTAATACACTAATTAACACTTTCATTAGGGCTTCTAGACAGGTTCCAATGCCGCTCGCTTCTCCAGTCTGCCTTCGACCCGGCGCTCTTTCTCACTTGTGACAACTATGTTTATAGCTTCTCTGCCCATCGAACTGGCTGGCACATCGAATTACCCTCAAGAGTCCATGGGCATCACGTCACATTTGCGTGCGCGATATCATACGTGACGAGCTGGGCCACCGCCAGGGCCTTTTAATGCACATCCCGTAGACGGCCAGCCCCCAGAATGCATAGGCAGATATTAAGCTAAATCTTTTTAGAGTCAGGCTTGTTTCACGTCAGTTACACAAACATATTGGTTCCTTTAAAAGAACAAATGCTTTGTGAGTAAGGAAACGACTCCAGGACTGAAACCCTAGAAATCACTGCGCAACAATTCAGCCCTTCCTTCTAAGTCTTTTTCTTACAGGGATTAGGAGAGAGACTGTCTGGTTTCTAGAATATGAGTTATGAACTAAAGACCAAATAAACTCTGGAAATTATTCAGCAGCCTACAGAGAGAGAAAGAAGTCCGTGGCTAGTGTAACTAGAAAGATGATCAGACTATCACAGAGGTTGTTTTCCTCCCTTGCATGAAAATACCTCTCATCTCAGAAGGTTCTTCTGACTTTAGAGTCCGCCAGCACATCACATTGGAAGCTGACTCTAGCCACGCAGATAGATGAGAAGGCATCATCCTTGTATTCTAAAACTCATTTTCTCTTTTGCATTTTGCATGAAGCCTGTGTTCAATTGCTGAGAAAATGCTAATCATCAAGGTTTGGGAACCATGATGCCTGGTGCCTGGCCAAGCAATTGTGAGATTGGACAAAGGATGAAAATAATAGAAGAGGGAAGGACCACACTCCCTTATCATTCTTCTGAACAAGTCTAGAAAACAGAATGGATAAATTTTACTGATGGCTTCAAATTTGATAAACCTGGAAAATACTGCCTCTGAGGCAGAAATCCAAAGAAATGAGCTTTCATACATGGTTTTTAGGCTTTCCCAAGACACAGAGCATTAGGGATTCATGGAGCAATATGCTAACAGCTCCTAGTCCCTTATATTTTGCCTTCCCCAAGCGTCAAGGTGCAGAATGGCAGACAGTGATGACAGAGGGGACAGAAATACAGCTGCTAAGATAAAATAAGAGAAAAGTTATATTTCTAAGTTATAAGACAGCTAAGTAAATTACAAGTAAATGGCATTTAATGCCCAGACAAGAAACAGACCAAATGGCACAAGTCCTCATCTTATTTTCCTTCTTTGTATGCAGCCCATCTCAAATTATCTTCCTTGTGTTCTAAAGAATGGAATTTGATATTCATATTTCAAATGCCATTGGCACCAGTCAGGATAGGTTGAGATTCATTTCAGTAATTCCAAAGATCAAAATCTTAGTAGTTTAAAATAAAATTTTATTTTTGTTCCTCAGTGCAATCATGGGCTTAGGAAACTCACCTAGCAGGTGTCCTTTCTACGATAGGACCACAGGTCAGTGGGCTTTGGTCTAACGCTAGCTCCATTGCATTTCAAGGTTTCCAATCACTGAGGAAAAAGGCATGCAGAAGCAAGCACTAACTTTAAAATACCTTCACCAAAATTGACATATCATTTTATTAGCCAGAGTGAATCACATTGCCAAGCTTAAATCCAAAGGCTAGAGAGTATAATTCTCCACTGCCCAGAGGCAAAGAAAAGCCAGATATTAACATTCATAATGTCAATCACACGGCCCATTCTTCAGAGCACCCTGCTTTTCCCCCACCCCATTCCCTATAGAAGCCAAAGCAAAGTGCCCAGTTTAAAGCACTCATTTCCAAGAATTTCCATGCTTACATCAGAACCTTTTTCATCCTTAAAACTGTGGTTCATGTGCTTTGTCGAGATGATGAGAGGCGCATTCTTACTGGGTTTAATCCTACAAAAAAGCAATATGGTCAAGAGAGTAGAGTCAGACTGCTCTGACTTCAAGCCACCTTTACCACTCATTACCAGTGTGACCTGGGACTAGATCATTATCTTCTCTGCACCTTGCATTTCAAGGTTTCCAATCACTGAGGAAAAAGGCATGCAGAAGCAAGCACTAACTTTAAAATACCTTCACCAAAATTGACATATCATTTTATTAGCCAGAGTTTGTGACTCTACAACATAGGACTAGTAATGCTATCTAGCTCATAGGATTGTTTGGAGGATTAATTATTCTAGCACATATGATGTTCTTAGAAGAGTTCCTGGTATGGAGAGAATATTAAAGAAATGTTTCCTAGGCCCCTAACACTTTGCAATCCACAAAGAGCATTCCTCACAAGTAGCATATTTGGTCATTATTATTAGTCTGAAGAATAATGTCTTCTTGTAACTGTCATTCTCTCTTGCATATCAGGGAAAGGCAGACATGACAGAAGACTGTAGATTTGTTTAAAGGATGAGAAGGGCTTTAAAAATAAGTATGAGGTGGATACCCCTAGGTATTTCAAGTGGTAAAGTCTTTGTGCCCAGTGTGGTACTTTTGGGAGGTGCTGGAAACTTTAAGAGGTGGGGCCTAGTGTGAAGTCATTAGGTCATTGGTAGTGCATTACTGAAAGGGATTCTGTGGCCTCTTTCATCTCTCTGTGGCTCTTTTCCCATGAAGTGAGCAATTTTGCTCCACCACATACTCTTCACCAGAGACAAAAGCAATGGGTTGCCTGATCATGGACTACACCCTTAACAACCATGAAACAAAGTAAACCTTTTATTCCTATAAATCTCAGATAATTGTTATACGATCAGAAAGCTGACTAACACTCAGCCGTATCTGCCAAATGTTCATTGCAAACCCTATCTCTCTCAGGCCCCTCGCAGTTCATTGAGATCATGGCAAGTTGAGGCCAATGAACTTGAAGTTCATGACCACTTCAGAGGACAGGGTTTGCTTGCAAACATAAGATTCTTTGGTCCTGTCACCTGTCATCACAGTAACTAAGAAGACACCATGCTCCAAAGGCAAAGCTTTGGTTGTGTTACCCTGGGAGATGCTTATGCTGAACACTTATGTTGGAATTGTATGTATAAGAACATGTTTTCCATCAACTCCTGATGTTTTGGAATTTGTTACTATAGCATATCGTAGCTCACCCTGACTAATGCAATGGAGGGTCCCCCTGAAAGAAAGTGCACAGAACAGAGAAGATGGCCTAGCAACATAGTACAGCAGTTGATAATTCTTTAAAAATAAGAATGGTTTATAAAAATATTAAGCTGCTTTGCATTGCTCCTATATAAATTCCTTCTACCTCTCACTTTCTGTTTTTATTTTATTCTATTCTGAATTTTATTGTGCAAGTTTTTCATGGGTAAAGCAGTTAAGGAAAGAGACAGTTCTCTCAGTCTCAGGGGTAGAGTGCAGAAAGAGCCACAAGTGACAACATGGTCCTGAGGTAGAATGCTGAGCTAGACTTATGTAGGATAGCAAACAACATAACCTGTCCAGATATCTGTCCAGGGGATGGTAAGCCTTGCACAAAACGTGTGGAAAACATCACAGTATACCTGAAGAAGTAAGCTAAACTTAGCCCACAAGAACCTGAGTTAAGATCAAGAGTAATTAATGTTACCTGAACTACACAGAAGAGAAAATTCAGAGGAACTGAGCAAGTTTCCAAAAGTCGCTACGTCAAACCTCGTGCTGGAACTTAGATCTTTTCTATCTGACTCAGTGTGATTGTGTTAGCTTTCTGTCTCTGGGATAAAATACCCCAAAGAACCAATGTAATAAGGAGAAGTGTTTATCTTGGCTCAGAGTCCTGAGGTTTCAGTTCACAGCGTTTTGAAACTATTTCTCTGGGCATATGGTGGCACAGCACATCGTGGCTGACACTGCTGCTCACCACTTGATGGCTGAGAAGCAAAGAGAGGAGACTAATGTCCCAGTATCTCCTCCAAGACACACCCCAGTGAGTCAAGTGTTGTCCACTAGTCTCCTGAAAGTTCCACCTTATCCCGCTAGCACTACAGACTGGGGACCAAGTGTTTAAGTCATAGGCCTTTTGGGGACATCTCAGGTCCAGATTATAAGAATAATGTCTTTCAAATTCACATGTAGACTAAATTCAGTAGAGTTGGGGTTGACAATGACTTTCACTTGCTACTCACAATGATCAGTTCTCAATCCTGGCTTGTTTCACACATCTGGAGTACACCACACAACTGATTATTTATTCCCTTTCTTGAGAATCTTTCTCCATTGGACTTTCCAAACACAACAAGATTTCCTTCTTCACCATGGGCTACAACTCTGCATCTCTTGGCTGAATCTTCCTTATTTCTGTAACCTCAAGCTAAAAGGTGCTTCAGAGTTCAATCATTAGATCTCTTTGCTTATCTCTATGTATTCATTCCCTTGACAAGTACATCTAGTTTCACAGCTCTAAATGCCATCTGTACGTTGATAGCCCTAAAAGTTTTATAACTCTAGATTGCTCCTTTGAACTTCAGATTTGTGTCTCCACCTGTCTCCCTGGATTTTCCACTTAGATATCTAACTGGCATTGCATATGTCCAAAACCTGACATCCAATCTTCCTCTTGCACCCAAACTGTGCCTGCACAATTTTCTACATCTCAGTCACCTGCAGCTCCAAGTTTCCCATTGTTCAGCTCCCAAACTTTAAATCATTCCCAACTCTTCTCTCTCTCCCTCATCCTAGTCTAGATTATGAAAAATTTTTCTGTCTCTTCAGGAGCTTTAAGCACCAGAAGAGCAGCCATTATAGGTCAAACTATCATCCTGACTCACCCTTATTTTCCTGTTAGTCACTGTTTTGTTAATATATGTTTGCAATACATAATACTTGTATTTATTTTGGAAAAATGTATGTACACATGTTATTTCTTGATAATTGATGTCCCTGAGTCACCTCCTTCAAGCCTTTGTTGAAATATCACCTATAATATGCTTTCCCTAACCACCAAATTTAAAATTGATCAACTCTCTTGCTATTGACAGTCCTTAGACTCCAATATCTTGAACCTTCTGTCATGTGACACAATTTACTTAACTATTTCATTTATCCCTCATCTCCATTCCACTAAGGCACAGACTCTGCAAGGTTAGGAATATTTGCCGTATCCCCAGGGCAGAGAAGAGTATATAGCACAGAATAGATGCTCCGTAATTTTTGGTAAATGGGAGACTTAACAAAACTCACTCAGCCTGCACATTCACCTTCTGCTTTCTCCTTTCAGTTACTATCTGGCTGTCAAATTCTCTCTTTCTCCCTGCTTTTCCTTTCTACTGAGAGGCTTCAACCTCATGTCTTAGAAGATAGGTTACTGGACTTCTGTGTCTCCTCCCTTTCTTATCTCTCAAACAGCCTGGCTTATTCCTTCATTACTAGGTCATAGAACCTTTTCCACTTCCTCATCAAACTCCAGGCACTGGTATTTTTCCCCCTTTATCAGTCCCATGCTCTGCTTGAATGAACCTCAGATTAAAACATTCACGGTCTAGGAAATTTATTTTCTTCTGCCAAGACATCTTTTTGTAACTACTTCAAACCTTGTTGATCTATCCTATATCTGAATTATTTTAGCATATGTCAGTAATAAGCATTTATATATACCTCTCTTTCCACATTTCAGGGAGATATTATCATACCCATTTTTCCAACAAGAAAACTGAGCAGTTTAACTACTTATCCAATTTACACAGAGTTAATAGAGAAAATTCTAAGCAAGTTGGAATAAATTCAAATCTCATGCCCTTAACCTTGCCATACTTACTGTCAGAACCAATATTAAATTCTTAGTAATTTCTAATTACTTCCTGGAAGTAGACTTCAACTTCACTAGTGGCTTATATGCAAGAGTTGTTACATCCTTTCATCTGTCAGCCTGTGACCTCCATGGAGCCAGCCTAATGGGGGTCTTTCTGCCAGATTCACTAGATTTGGGGGCTTTAGGTTGCTTAAGAAATAAGCAACTTTCTGGTTATTTATAAGAAAGAACATCCAGATAGGAAACTGTTCTGCAAGCCTCATGCTCCCTCCCCCTTTTGCTTCACTAGTGCATCTTGGTCGAAATTGCAGTCATGGATTCCTGCTCATTAAGATGGGAAGGAAAGAAACAGATGCAGGGACTAATGTTACTAAGGGTCTAAGACACCCCTCAGCATAATATAAATCTGTCCATTCATCTACCTGTGTACTCATTGTTAGAAGAGATATGACGTCTCCTCCTTGTAAGGACTACAAAGAAGCTGGTACAAATGGCAAGTCAAAAAGCCAAGTAAATTATTATGTTCAGACACTATGTTTTACAAGTTATGCAGCATATTTTCATATATCCTGCTTGAACTGCAATATATCCTAATTGTAGACATTGTACCAAGGTCATAGACTAATTACACAGATCATTCAGATCCCACCCAGTTTTTAGACTCGAAGTCTAGAACTCTTTGAATCAACTCACTCTGTCAGTTCCAACCTGATCTCTACATGAGTAACAGACACAAACAACAGGCAGAATCCTCTCTGATCTCCTTACTGACTGCTTTGTGAAAGTCAAATCTTAGCCATACTTGTCCACATGCTGTTATTTAACATGCAGAGCTGCCCTTTTGCCTTGGGTTTCCCACATGGCTAGAACCCCTGGAAGGTAAAAATAGCATCCTTTGTGTCCCCAAAGACCATCCAGCAATATTCTGGAGGCTAAGTAGTACTGAGGGCCCAGCAGGGTGCTCCTTCACCATGGAACCTTCTGTGGCTCCTTTAATCCCCTACAACTGGCTCATCTTCAACCCAGGTAGGCAGTAGATACTCAGCAACTGTAATCTAGACGAGGAAATGTGGATTAGTAATAGTGGGCTGTAGCATCTCTTACAACCGCTTTCTCTGTCTGCCTCCACTCTACAATTCTATCCCTTCTCTTGAATTTAACTGTGCAATTTCAACCCTTCTCTTGAATTTAAGACATGGACCAGGCCTTGGAAAAAGAAGAAGTTCAGGAATATTTAGGTTCATGGGCACTGTATGTCTTCCAGTGGTCATGGGCATCAACCACATGTAACCTGCTATTCCCATAACTTCTGTTTTGTAGTAAGACAGAAAATTTCACACCTTGATGGCCCTTGCCAGCTCTCGCACAGCTCAGTGATCCTTCTAACCTTGAGATCAAGCACCAACCTCCTAGATTAGGGCCTGGGAGTTGGCCACATAGGGCACCTTTGATTATAATGCTGCACAATGTGGTTTTGGTGGGTTCACTCTCTATGACTAGAAAAGCAAAGAACTATTCAGGGAAGGTGAAGAGCTAGCCCCAGACCGGCAGCCAGTCCTTGCTCTAGCCAAGAAGAAAGCTAAAAGAGTCTCCACTCCCACTTCCTGATCTAACCACTAGACTGAGCTCCTGTTGCTTTACAAAAATGACTTGCTTTTAATTAAAATAGGAGCATAAATTATTTTATCCCTGTATTTATTGGGTGGTAAGCAAATTCACAGTAACTCACTGGATTTTTTAAAATCTATTTTAAATATAAACACACTGCCATATTTTCTGTGGGTTTGAAAGCTTATGTTAAGTTTGCAAATAAGTCAACTCCATAAAGATAACATCTTTCCCTAAAAAAATGTGTTGCAATCTAATGGCATGCTATGGAAAATTAACATCTTATTAAGAAAATATATGAATCCTCCCTCTGTTGAAAAAGTCCAGAGTAGACTTGAGTTCCCTGTGTGCCCCTGAGGCCACATTGACAGTAAAGCAAATCTCCATATCTATGTCCAACCCCAATATTCTACCCCAGGGTCATGCTGAGCTTTATTTTTGAACCTACCTTGTTACATATCTGACAAGTCCTGCATTCATAGAAGGACCTCAGTCACTTTGGTCCACTCCTAAAAGATACGATCTCAGATAGGGATGCATGGAAACATGCAGTGATCTTACAGCCCCCCTATCTGTCACCCTGCTGGAGAAGTTTAGTAAAGCTCTGTATGGATATTAATAACCAGGCCTCAGGTGGCAACAACGACCAGTCTTCAGTGATTCGGACAGAGCACTGGATTTCTAACCCATTACAAGGAAAATAAAAACCTAAGGCCACAACTGGCTGGGTATAATTTTTAGACACAATAGGAGCTATCTGTGTACCATCCCCTTGGAAAACCCACTTCTGTTCCTGCTGTGTCTTCTTCTCTAAAGAGTGGTTTTGGTGTCCAACAGACTACACAAGAGCCCCAGCGCTTTCTTGTGCTTCAGTGGCAAATGTTTTGTACACCCTGCCTTGGACTTGACCTGTCCGGGACACAATACCCACCACACCTGCCTTAACTCTATTCCTATTCCTCCCCTTCCTGGACCCCTGGTCTTTAGAAATCATACCAAAATAAAAAGGTTCAGGTAAATATGAGAAGGGAAAAGCTGTCAAAACCTGCATGAGTTGTTTAAATACCATGAATAAGAACCAGTAACAATAGGCACATCAATGAAGATGTGCTTCCTTCAGACTT